>VYZV01012842.1:136916-166966 GCA_013401275.1 Pandion haliaetus | reverse complement strand
CCCCCCGCGGGCTGGGGCTTAATTCAGGGTTTGAGAGTATTGTCGGAGTTGGGACTCTTGTTTCCAGCTGGGAAAAAAATTGCCCGAAAAAGCCAAATGCTGGTGGTAAAAGCGTCCTTGGTGGGTAAAAGTTTATTGGCCGCTCTGTTCATTCAAAGGGAGCGCAAGTCAGGGATGGGTGGCTGCAGCCTGAAAGATGTTTTGCAGTTACTGGCTCTGCGATATCCGTGTTACAGTTGGGGGAACAGCCTAGAAAAAGTGACTTGTCTCTTTGTACAGCAAGTCTGGGGCTTATTCAGGAATCACTGGAGGGCCCAGGCCCTGTCCTCTTCATTAAGCAGCAGCTGACAGTGCATATTTTATGTGAGAGAGGGAGGGAGATCCTCTTGTATAAATATATGTAACAGCGCTGAAGAGTGCCCGTGTCCCTATGTGTTACTAGAAACTCTTGTCTCCAGTCTTTTTTTCTTTGTAACTTTAAACTTTGTAAATGTTTGCTGGTCTCTAAATTTATGCATAACAACTTTCACTGGGACTTTGGCTCTGGATTTGCTAAGAGAAAGATAGAGATATACTTTATCACATTAGCCAGCACATTGAAATCCTTGGGTAGACAGAGCAAGTTGTTGCATTTAATTGAGCACCTAGGATTTATGCTAATGAATTAACAGGAGTTGAAGCTTTGCTTTGCCTTTGCCACGTGTCTTGATTTCTCTTTGTCAACATTTGCATTTACACCAAATCAGCATACTGGGGATAAAGGCTGCAGAAATTCTTAGCTAGATGAGGAGAAATAGGTCGCCGGTTCCCTCGGGGCTGTTCCCTTTGCGCGGGTGGAGGGTGGGTTGGTTTGGGCAGAGGCAGCACGTACCCCTTCTCAGAGAGTGAGAGCCACTGGGGCTGCCCAGGCCCCTCCATGTTTTGGTGGTGTGCTAGGAGAGGGTAAACTTGACTACGCATCCAGGAAAGTTTGAGGCAAGATGCTTCAAGCATTCATGTAGGACAGAAATGAGCAGACCACAAAGTAGTTGTCCCTACAATAAAATAAGAGGGCAAACTGTAGGTGGCTTACATCTAGTATAGAGATGAGAGAGCAGAATGGTAGGTGGGGGTGGAAATCCTGTTACCTATGTTTTGGGATTCCCTAAGAGCCAAGCTGAAGCTCGAAGGTTACGTTTGCACCGATGAATTAAGCTCTCTGCAAAGTTTGTGTCAGCTGCTCATCTTCATGGTGCTCATCTGCAGATGCCTAAGCTCGAGCAACAGCGGTGCTTGCTGACCCTCGCTGCTCAGCTGGATTTTGGGTTTGCCTTGCTCCATCTTTCCTACCACTTTCCATAACATGCGTATAACTTGCTCTTTTGCATCTGCAGCCAGTGTGCTCAGCGAGCACCCTCTCCTTTAATTCCATTTTTTTTTCCTGGGGAAGTAGAGAACAGCTTTAGCTTTGCCAGAGCATGTGCTGCTTTCTTGGTCGCAGAGGTGCTGAAAGTTACAGCCGCGTGTTTCTAGACCCAGCAAAGCTGCCCGGTGACGAAAAGTCCTCTTAGCTGTGCTGGCACGCATCTCGACCGGGCGTTTTGAAGCTTTGCAACTTCTACCTCAGCTGGCTTTACTGCTGCGACTGCTCTGGGCCCAGTGTTAGTGACTTGAGGGGCTGCCAGGACATCCTAATTTTTACATATACACATGCTTAGTGATTAAGACAGAAGTTTAAGTTACGATACACCTTGAAAACCGGTTTTGAAATGTGGCAAGAGACGTGCATAATGTGGGACTGCCCTAGTAACAACTCTGATATTAAACAGAAATTATCAGGTTATGAACTAGACAACTTAAAAGTAGCCTTGCCGCTCACTTTTAGTTTCCTTTCCAATTTTTATGGTTTAACAGTTGCCTTTTCCCATTTTCAGTATTGCTAGCTCTTGGTTGCTGGCTAAAGGACCTCACGGACAAAAAGGAAAACTAACTGAAGTAGCAGCCTCAACAAAGCAAAATTAGCTTTGCTATCCTGGTGGAGGATAATATCTACTAGGATAAGCTCTGACCTTACAGATTTAGTGAAATGCCTTAAAGTCTGTATCTGTATAAACTTTTAGCAGAGTCAAGGCCTTCCTGTATCTTCAGGGCAGACAATAAAAGTGACGGTGTATAAAGGTAAACTCCAAATTAGTGTGTGTGTGGAAACTCTTAAATCTCTTGTGGATATTAGGTGTTAGCTGGAAGAACAACAGAAAAATGAAAATCCTAAAACTGCAGTCAAAAATTCTGTACCTTCAATCAAAATAACTCTTCTGTCAGATTTTAGTTTTGTTACTGATTGCAACTGCATTGGCTGTAATGGAAATAAATTACAGCAGACAAAATCTTTCCTTAACTCTCGCTTTTAACCCAGTCTCTCCAACACATTCTGTGTTTTAGAGCTCACTTTCAAATATTGTCTTCTTTCAAACTGTTCCAGCGTTTGTGGCAGATATTTACGGTCCGTGCATAATCACCTTCTTGTCTGACTATTATCCCTATCAGGTCCCCTGCAGATAGCCTGGCATGAGCTGTCACTGTCCATGGGGCTCCATAGATCCATGCCAAAATACACCAGCTGAGGATATTATGCCCACTCTTCAAATCATGTTCGCATCATTAACTCTCCCGCTCGCTGGGGAGCTGCCGGCTTGCTCGCTGGGGTTTTGTCGGGCGCCTCTTGTCTTGCTTTCCCTCAGATTTTTGGAAAGGTCGCCATCCAGCCACAAAGAGCATCCTTGAACTAATGATTGACAGGCTACGTTTTGGGTGGCTTTTCATCCTGCTTGCAGCACAGAGGCTGCCCCGGTGGCATTTTTCTAATGGCACGTGAGCGCCTGCAGCGGATCAGGGCTGTGTTTATCTGTTACTTCCACTGAGGCTGTCAGGTGCTATCGATGCTGTTGATCATGACATTCTGTTTTTAAAAGGCTGAATTCACGTAAGGGCTTTTTTATTCCTCCACCAGCCTTGTTCATACCTCGCATATCCTAATCCTGACAGGTTTATCACCAGCGGTCCCTATGGTTCCAACATATCTCTCACTGCCAGTGCAAATCATCCAAGGAGTCCAGCTGGACAATTAGTATTCACGTGCATCCTCTTGGGCAGTACCGTTTGCACTCCAGGGCCGCCATGTTGCACGCGAATGGCGAGCAGCAAGCTGCATTTGCCCAGCAGGCAGCAGGATTGGGCCGGCGCGGGGTGGAGGAGCAGCCCACACGTGCGTGTCCAGGGTGTTTTAATAGCCCAGCTTCTGCTGAGGGTGCTGCCAACCCTCCTGTCCGAGAAGCTGACCTTTAGAAACTGCATGTTTGAGGGCTGACGAGGTGTGCTTTCTGTTGACTTTTGCTGTGAGAACTGTTGTAAACCAAGAAGTGACAGTTCTAGGGTGTTTGCAATTAGGTCTGAAGTCCTGTTATGTTTACATGGCCAGGCTCTGCTACACCAGCAGGCTCTCCCCAGCTCTGTATCTCATGCAGCATCCAGTCCTGCTGCGGATGCCAGGCCCTTCATGCTCGTCATATTGGAGGGATTTTTTATTTAATCCCTTTTTCTGATGGCTTTTTTTCCTCTACAAGTTCTTGTGTTTTACTCCACATCATCTTAGATGATGTGTTTCCTGTTCTATGCACATTGTACATGCATTTCAAGTAGCTTTTCAGATTACTCCTAGGACAAAAGCACATCATCTCCAAAATTTTGTAGCACTAAAGGCCTAAATCACACCTGCAGAGGCTTCTCGTAGACTCTGCTGAGTCTCCAGGGCAAATCTATGACAAACTAAATTAATAATCCATGCCTTGAGTAAGTCTGTTAGAGGGCTGCAGTTGATTCCTGATAGGACAGTGCAGTCCAAAAGGACAATCCCTTTTGTTTCTGGCTAACACAGAGCAAAGTGCTTCAATTGTACTAAATTTTTATCTTTTTGATAAAAGGATCACACTAACTGAGAAAAGGTACTGTTTCTTAGGAGACCCCTGCTCCAGGATGTTGGCCCTTCTCTTTTTAGTGTCACAGAAGACTGTGAGACTACGTTGATATCGAGCGTGACGTTGGCATCAGTGCTTCAGAAAGTGACTTGATAAACTGCATCATCTAATCAGAAATGCTGACTCCTCTGTTAAATCACTTCATGTTGCTTCAGTAATTTTTTGCACCCCATATAAATGAGTTTGCTGCTTTCCATGACTTGGAGCTAGGATGAAAAATATTTGGTTAGATTGGGGGTGGGGGATTGTCCATTCACAAGGTCAACATGATGAAACTGTTGATTAGATGAACATGTTCTTTCTTGTCCAAAATATATGATCTAATAAGGCAAGAAATGAAATGACCTGTTAACCATGCTGGATAATACACAGCAAGACATAAAAAGCTGGATGCAGAATTTGGCACAACAGAATCTTTAGCCAGTTTATTTTGAGATATTTGTTAAGAGGAACTTTGTCAGTCCCTGTAAATTTAGTCTAATAGTATATGTCATATGCGTTAAGTGAAAAACCTTCTTCTAACAGTGGTGAAATTTGGCTGTTTTCTTGCTTCTATTTAATGTGTTCTAATTCTGAAAACAGCTGATCAAGCAAGAGAAATAAACCTCATGTGTGACTGCTGTCCTCTGAAAGAATGTATGAGAATATAAACTTCACAGAATCCAAGTGTTTATGTGATTTCATTTTGATATAGTCATGTAAAAAAAAAACAAAACAAAAAAACCCTGGACTTTGTCATAATGCTACATTTAATAAGGTGAGTGTATGGGCCTGACCATGTGTGGAGCTGAGCATCACCAATATCTTTATTCAGCAGCGCTGTCTGTGTGCAGCAATGGTAGTGTGCTAAAGATCCCCTGTTAACTTCAACAATTAGAAGATGTGAGGAGGAGAACTGTTCAGTCCAGGTTAGTTAAGTCTATATTGCATTCCTTTTCTGCCATTGAGAGCACTGCAGTGACAGGGCTACAGCTGAGAATAAAATGTGGCCTCTGCAGCTTATAGGGAAGGATACAGCATCTCACTTCTGATCCATGTTCCTTTCTGAATTGGACGTCATAAAACTGCATCCAGGTTAAAAAGCACTTTTGCATTTTGACACAGTTTTTAAAGCACGAGGTAAGCGTTCCAAGTGAAACAGTATTTATTTCTTCATCTATTGCCTCTTAAGTGAGGAAGACACACCCCGCTGAAGAGACACTTTGGGTAAACACTTGTGGTTGAGAGGAAAGGGCAGGGTCATTGCAGAAGAAATCTTCACACTTTAGAAAGAAGGAGCTTGTCGACTTATTTTGTGTCGTGTACGTTCCTTGTTTGCGGGTCTGATCCTCAGTTGGGATCAGTACAACCTGGTGCTGATGTTCGGTGCTATTCATCTAAAATCTGCTTGACAGGATCAAAGGCTAGATGAGCAAAGCTGTGTTAGTGACCTGGGAAGATATCTTGCCCTGAGGAAACAATAAAAATAAATGTTCATTGCTCCTGTAGCTCATCTCCTGAAGAAGCCTGTGGAAGTCAGGAGTTATGGACCAATCCAGTGCTTATGGTGACATTTGTTGTAAGGTCACACACATAAACCTGAGCAGGATAGGTGGCTTCAAGAACATTAAGTAACTCTAAGTTTTCTGTTCATTCGTGTTTCAGAAAATAGGAAGACAGACTTCAGTGACAGCTTATGTTAGCACAGGTGCAGTTAATTTTTCTTTTTCTGCTGTTGTGTAATGTGAGTAGCAGGTATTCCGCATACAAACAAAAACGCATGATGGATGATTAACTCCCCAGCCCAGTAGCTCATTTGCTAGGCTTGGGAAAAAACTACAAATCATTTCCCATGCATGTTTACCTAAATTAATACTGAAATTTGCTTCAGCTGGATTTGCTGTGTTTTCAGTGTGATTTCCCAGAGAACATCTGAATGAATGATTTGTGTGCATGTGACGAGCACAACTCAAACTCCCACTCACTAGTTTTTTCACTGATGATTGTATAGGGGAAGGAACATCCCTCAATACAGCTCTGCTGAGGGTTCCTCGTACTCGGTGAGGGAAGCTAGTAAATCATTGGAGAAAAGGATTTTACTGTACCTTTTAAAAGACTGAGAGTAAATTGTATTTTGGGGAGTAATTTTGAGCTTCATTCAGTGGAAAGTGGTCTTTCTTGAGGGTTTGAGGGGAGGAGCTGGAGAATAACTCTGGATCTGGATGTCCATGTCATTATGTGGACTCATTGCTGAAAAGTGAATATATTCAGTACTTTTCTCTTTGACATCAGAGCTCTATGGATTAGTTGTGTCTGTGCTTGTAAACCACAGGTTACTTTTTTTCTTCCTGAGTGAGTGTTTTTGTTAGGTGCTGCCTTGCTGACGCTGAAGGGTGTGAGGCTGAGTTTATAATCCACATGAGAATCTCTGGGACTGGGATCCTTTGGGGAAGGAGCAGCTGTTTAGAAAGAAGCAGATGTGCCCCTGTAGTGCCTATGCTAGGATGATGCTGGGGTGGTGCTGGGTTAAGATGGGACATCCTTGACTATGGCATCCTGGAAATACCTGTGGGAAAGGCATCGTGCAACCCTCGGTATTTTTCACCTGTTATTAGTCCTGTCCTGCTTGTTTTCATGAGAAAGAATGGCTGCGCCAATGTATGTGTTGTGCATCAGGGCTTGAAAAAGAAGCAAGCTTAAAACAGCTTCTGCTGCAAGAGGACAGAAGTTCTCCTAAGCGCTTATGTCACCTACTTTTCAAAGCTACTTTGGGTTCGAATCTTGCATTTACAACTTGCCCTCTTCTGTGAACTCCAAGCACTGAGCTCTTCCACGGGGGGAACCTCTCAATACTTACCCATGACCTGGTGTGCTGAGATGCCCTCCAGTTCACTGCTTCGCTGCTTTATTTCTCGCATATTTTGAAATGTTCTCTTCTAGGAAAAAAAGACAACACTGTCTTTGGATTGGCCCTGAATAGTAATTCTTCAGTCAAACATAACAACATCACAAATGAGGCTGGACAGCTGTTTCCCAAATATAGTATACGTATATATTCTATACACGTAATGAAGCTTGGTTTTCACTATTTGAAATGTTCTGCAGTTTTCCTGCCCCCTCCTGCAGTCAACAGCAAATGTTGTTCTCAAAACTCCACTTGTCACATTTTGTTCTCGAGAACAGGGAGGATATTGAGATATACTGGCTTCTTTCCTTGAGTGCATTTCAATATGTATTTTGTATAATGAGAGCCCAAATCCGCCTCACATTTCTTATGCTTTAATCACACTGTGCTCTCCCAAGATTGCTTTAATCACATTTGCATCAGCAGGAGTAACTCTGTACGATAAGCAATATTTCTTGTGCAAACAGAGGGGACCGATCTCGGACGCATGATGAGGAAGGAACTGGCTGTCCTGGATTTGTTACAGTTCAGCTCTGTAGCAAAGAATGGTGTGCATCCTGATTCAAGAAATGGATATTCAAGAATTAAAATGAACAAAAGCTATTTTTTACAGTTTTCTTGAGGACCTGTCAAGTGTGATAGTTCCCTTTTAATTTTCTAGTAAATGGCTTTTTGGCATGCGTTAACTCCCAAGAAGCGCGATGCTGCCTAGTGCAGCAGACATCATTTTGTACTTTAGCCATGACATTACCGTATATGAGAACTGAAAAGTTATATAGATATTACACCAATATATAAACCATGTGTGTTAGAAAGACAAGTTCAGTTTTGAAATATTTGACTTAGCTATGCTTTTCACTTTCAATCTGTGCCAAACATGTGCTTGAATGACTGATGGAGTCATATGGTTCCCTGAATAAAGCACTTTATTGTGCGCAGACTTAGAGCCTTCCAACAGTTGTATTACAGAAGCTTGAAGATTAAGATGATCCAACTGCTTAGGGGGTATGTTCCACAATGAACATTTTATTTTTCTTTTTTTCCTCTCTCTCTCTCTTTTTCGCCTTAAAACGTGTCATTAGTTTGTTCAGCTGGTCACGCAGTGACACTGACCGCAGAGCCTTTGGTGGAGAAGAGCAGCAAGTTACCTTCACATTTAAGCTTTCACTCCCGTGTTCATATTAAAATGTTGAACTCATGACTTTTTCCATGGAGTTTATGGGATTTTGTGGGGGAGGGGTAGGAGGGCTGTTTCCTGTCGCAGATTATTTCATCAGCAGAATTAGATTTAGGAAGGGAATAACTCATGCAAGAACAAGTGATGACAGGGGATAGTTCTTAGAGTTATAAAACTGAAATATTAAAAAGCATGTTTGTGATGCTGTTTAGTTAAAGGGGATCAGTGTGTCTCAAACTCCTATTTCTCATCTGAATAGTCAGGGCTCATGAAGCTGCTTAGTGTGAAAGATCAAGTGGACATGCTGCAAAGTCATACACAGATCAGTTCAAAGTTGACAGACCCGTCAAGCTGGAGAAAGGATCTTTTTGCATTAGAAGCAGAAAGAACAGAAAATTAAATTCAGAACTGTGTGGAGTCATCTTGCTGCTGCCTGTCCTCAGGCTCATCGAAGACCTTTGCTGACTTTTGATATTTTAAAAATTTTGTACCTGAGTAGTAATTTTGCAATGTGAAGGAAAACACAAGATTCAAGCGCAAGAAGATCCATGGAATTAGTTGCTTTCCAAAAGTTATTTGTGCTTAAATGCCTGAGGTCTTGGGTTTGGGAATGGGGGAGGAGTGAGAAAACAAGTAAAACTTTGTGTTTAGTTAGGTGGCTTGCCTTTTTTTTTAATTATTTTCCAGGCAGGCCATGAAAGGACTAACTTCACTAGATTTTGTAGAAAGAATCAATGTACTGCTTAGATGTGCAAAGGTTAGTTGGAAAAATAATTTATGATTTTGAACTAATAAAAACTTTACTGCAAGAGATAAGATTTTTATTTTATGCACAGTCAAATGTTGCCCAGACTTTTGTGCTTACGCACAGATGAAGGCAGAGTCTGGCATGTTATGTGCTGTCTTTTTTAAAGCTGTGTAAGTGCTGTTAGTGCGATAATGGGAAGCACCTTATCAGTGTGGTGGAGTTTCTGATTTTTGTCCTTTCTTTTCAGAGGGTGTCTGTGTTTTCAGCTGGTGGTTAGTGTAAAATTTAAGATGGATGGATGGTTGACTTTAAGGCAAGGTATTGCTTATTTGACCCTATGCAAGTTACTGGGCTTTCTTACTTTAACCATTATGCACTGGAAATCTTGTACTGGTTTATTTTGCAGCATTTTCATATTTATTATCAGATATTATTATAATTTGCTTTTTTGTTATATTAATAAGTGACAAATTATTATTTTTCCCGTCAAACAGAATGCGTACCATTCTAGAAGGTGGTTTCAGCAATATCTGTGCCTGGATAATGTTTAGCTTGGGTAATGTTTTGGCTTTTGCTAGAAGATGGAGTGAAACAGAGGACTGGAAGCACACATCTCCACTCCTTGGCCGGATAGTTGGATAGCTGACACCTTTTTTTTGGCGTGATACAGTCTGAGTCCTAATGTTAACAATTTCCTTTTAAAGCAAGTTGATGTTTAATTTTTTTTCCCTTGATGCACAAGATCTGGATGTGATCCTCTTTGCTCAGAAGTTCTATATTGCAACACTAGCTAACTTTGTGTATACCCACTTTATGCTCTTTCCATCTATAAATATATCAGCACTGACAAGATAAATACCAAGAGGTATATAAAGCTAAAGGACAACCATGGGTCCTGTCATCTTTGGTTTTCTAGATTATGCAAGATAATTCTTTTAGTTCCTTTCTTGTAATTCAGTCTTTCCACTTCCCTGCTCACCCTGGCAGCCTTTGCAGTCCACCAGCTCCAGGCTGAATTAATCTTTCATGAATGTAGGTGAGGAGAAATGCCTGCAGTATTCCAGATGCACTTCTATCGCTCACTCTCAGGAGTAACTTCAATATCTGATATTCACTGGAAACACCTCCTTTGATTCATTGTTCCATGACTGTCTTTGCTTCATGTGACATCAGTGTTACACTGAATAGCATGCATGAGTCTTTCTGGTACTGTTTGCCTTTGAAGATTACCGCTTAGAGCAGAAAACTTACTAGTCCCTAAAGTATGACCCTCCACTGCTCCAGCCTGCAAGGTATTGGATTCTTCTGTAATATTCCTGTCCTTCTCTGTGCAGACATGGTCTCCTAACTTGGAGCACTGGATTTCAGGAGGACACTTGGGCACATGGAGTAAAGGTTGCTGACACAAATACTAAGACTGATCCTAACACAATTTCTTACTAAACCTTGGTAGAAACCTTCCTTTACCTGGTTGGTTAGCGATGTGCTTGGTGGGTAGTCTCTACTCCTTACCCAGTTTCACCCCCTTCTTAAATTTCCTAAGTTCACCCCCATCTTGAAGGGCAAATGCTTGGTCCTCCTCTCTCAGTGTGTAAGCTCGATCATTTTGGATTGAAATGTTCTACTTTGAGTCTGGAAGCGATACAAGAATTGTTCCAAATAAGACATGAGGGAAAAGCAGCCGATGGGGGGGATAAAGCTCTTTTCCATCTAATAGGCTTCCCTGCTGGCGGTGGTGGCTCTGTTGGGATTCCTGCCCAGCTCACTGGGGCTGGTGGCACAGAGCAGACCCAAGGTATCCTGGGCTATAGGGGAAGGTGTCTGGCAGAAGAGTCTCTGGGGATGCCTCAGTTCCCTGCCACAAAACTAGCTGCCGATGGTCCAGTGAGTGCTGGATGCAGCCATGTATATTATAGCCCTTCCTTCATAGGAAGGACCCATCCAAATGACCCATCCAAATCGTGGATCCCCCTGACTGTGAACTAAGCCGAGGAAGCTGAAGAAAACAAGGAGGGAAATGGATAAAGTATGCCCTTTCTGTCTTCCATGGCATTGCCAAGGCCCTGCGATACTGAGCAGTGCTGCTAGCTGTTTTCAGTTTGCAGGAAGATTACTCAGTTCTGTTATTCTTTTCTATCCTAAGATTATTCTGGTGCATTGGTGTTTTGTTGCAGAGGAAAAAGTAGGTAGGCTGTGACTTAACAATTCCGAACCCATTTGTAATATGAAAGGTAACACAAGGATGATAGAATTTAATTTAATTTAGCCTTTTTTAGTCCCCCGCTAGTGTTATTTTCATAACTCGGCAGTAACTGCAGTGGGTGACATGAAGGGTGTCTGGGCACGGTGTGCTGGGGAGAGGGCTGTGGTCGGGATGAAGATGGGCATCCCGCAGCATCGCTGGGGCTGGGCCATCGGCCCTGGGCTGGGCTTTAGTGGGCTGCTGGGGCTGTAAGAGCCCTTGGGTGCCTCAGGACCCTAACGGAATCATGTTAATGAGCGTGGGACAAGATGTGCGGATGGGACTCCCAGAAGGTGTGCATCCACAGTGGGAAGGAAGCACAGCATCATACATTTGCCTTATTGTAAATCTGTACGTTCATAGATGGATGGTATTTATGAACCACCCCAGGTGTGACTCCTCTCTCCTGTGCCGTGCCAGGGGAGCGGGGAGCAAAACCAGCACTAGCGGGACAGCAGGGGTGTGCAGCCTGGGGATAATTTTCTTTTTTTCCTTCCACTTCAGCCCATTTTATCCAGACCCACTCAGTATTGAGAGCATTCACCTTTTTTTTTATCATAAGGACAAATACATTGCACTGCCTGGCTAAAAGCTTATTAATTTAAAGTAAATGCAAATCTGAAGTGTGCCTGGGCTTCTTCAGGAGGCAGCGGCCATTAAACAAAGGTGTCACGTTGCATGCTTGGAGTTTATTTTGCACAGAGCTCGGAGGAACTGAAATACAAAGCAAAAAGATGAGAATAATTTTCAACTTCCTTGCCAACAAGTCCTTGTACGATACTGTGCAAAGAAGAAAAGTTGTAGAAGTACATGGCAGATAAAAAATATTTAAGCCACACAAAAGTCACTGACAGATAACATCTACTCATCTCACCATTTGTACAAAGTATCTTTTATATTACTAAAAAAAAAGAATAAAGGGTGCTACATCAGCTTGCGGGCTGCTTGTGGATCAAAAGCGTTACCTTCAGTGCAGGCTGAAAATAGAAAACAGATAGACACAACTGTGAAGTTTTTCATGTGAAAAAGTGGGAGGCGAGCTTGCATCAGGAAGAACTGGACAGAATTTCACTGAAATGGAAAATAAGTAGGTGAGTAAGTAGGTGCATGTGACACAAAAGATAGGAAGCCTGGGTCTAATAAAAGTTTCTGGTAATACAGATGGCCTGATTTTCTTCCCCTCTCATGACACGTTACCAAAATTTAAATTCTCTGATTTCAATTATTACACTATTTATATTGCTGTAATACCAAGAGTCCCCATAGAGAAGAGGCCTCGTTATTAATGTAATGCAAACAACTCTAATGGTTCCAGCTTCAAAGAAATCATAATGAAAATGGGTAAAGGAGATGAAGAGTGGCAGAGAGGAAATACCAGCACGTCTACGCACATGAAGAACTGCAGCACTGGGAGCTCACGGGATGTGATCAAGGTGATGGAAACCCTTCGTTAGGGCAGATGTCCAGTCCCATCCCATCGCGCTCCTCTCGCGGTGCCCCTCGGATGCTCTTTGGCAGGGCTGGGCTTACGCTCAGAGATGGGTGGCCCAAAACTAACACAAGAAAACTGGGAGTGTGTTTTGTTCAGCCATTGTGCAAGAGACTGGGTGAAGTATCCCTCACTGCGATAAATTCTTAGGTGTTTCTGCCTTTGCCTGAGGCGAGGGCCGTGTGTGCCGAAGGCTCCCCAAGGTTGCCAGCAGCCTTTATACATAACCAGAAGCTCACACCCCTGCTCGGACTCAGGGCTGCTCGGGGGTGCGCACCTGTCTGTCCCATTTTTTCAAAGTTCCCTGCACACTTCAACTTCAGTTTCTATGCCTATGGTTTTTTGGCCTGACTCTCTTATGGTTTTTGTGGGGATTTTTTCTCCTGACTTAGAGTCTTCATCTACCTATGTCTCTTATGTCTGTGTCCCATTGTTCGGCCAGGCTCAGTGGCCCTTTAGATGTCGTCATCTTTCCCATCTCAGGTGGACACGTGTGGGTTGCTCTTCGTTGGCTGTGATCCCTTGTTTTCTGGAACATGTTCTTTGAAGATTTGCAATCAGCTGCAGAATCCTGTTTAAAGGTTTTACCTTTTTATCTTCCCTCTACTTTTATATTTAAATACTGATCTAGAGTTTACCTGCCCGTTATACAGGTTTCTTCATTTTGTAGTCTTTCAGAAATACACACAGTACGTAAATATAATGGCCTTAAATCAGAAAAACATTGTTATTTGATTTACAAAAGAAACTCTAATATGCATATATCACACTGAAGACAGCTGGGAGTTAAGCAAGTGCATAATGTTAAGCATGTGCCCAAATGCTCTTCAGCATGAGGCCCTGTGACTGGGTTGCAGTGCTTTCTCTGCCTTCTGCAGGAAGCTGTGATTTTTATCACACCCAATAATTTAAATAAAAACGTTCAGATAAGCAGCAAAATATTTGGCTAAAGGAAAGCAACTAGACAGAAATTGATCTTGTGTTTTATAAATGCTGTGGCTTCAGAAGAGTTTGCAAACCCTAAAGCTTGTCTGATTTGTTTCCCCCAAATAAATTATCTTTTCCAATAAAGATATAACTGCTGCCTATAAACCTGTCTTGATGTCTGTCTCCAGACTATCAACACTTCTGCACAATATGCATTTTCAGTGTGCAGATACATAAACATGTGTGTAAGATTAAATTTGCTTATTGTAACCTTACTTTGTTATGCGCAGCAAGCATCACTTTGTCGTGATGGAATAGAAGTAGAAGTGGCAAAATTGAACTGTACTTCATGTAGCTATTGTTCCCTTTTCCCGTGTTATTTTTATAGCAGTTGCACTTTCTAGACCATGCCATGTAATGAGGGAATACCACATCTGAGCACAAATGCTGATCCCTCTTTCTTCTGTTTTGGGTAATGTTGTGATGTTAATGCTTTTCAGAATTAATAAGAAAGGCAACTTGAACATGTAGGAATATCAGAAAGACTTTGATGCTTCCTGATATCTAGCTGCAGCTCCATGGTGTAAGACTGCGTGGAAGCGATGTAGACAATGCATCCGTGGGAGGACAAGTATGCTCATAGGCTTTCTTAAAACTTAGATCTCATGAAACTTTCAGAATGCAAATCTACAAAATAATAGAAGGGCCTGAGTAATTTACTTCATATAGTTGAGACTGCTCTAGTGAGCCAAGAAAAAAAAATCAGGGCTAGAGCCAAACTTTTCTCATTTCCCTGAGATATGCTTCATAAATTTCTGTTCTGTGCAGGGAGCTTCATGCCTGATAATCAGAATAAAGAGCTGTGAGGTTCTGTCTAGACCCTCCTAGGCAGATGAGATGGTATCTTGTATGCCTCCGCAGGGGTGAACCCAATCGTGTGCAGGATTTGGAGCATCCCTTTCAAGGGCTGACACTGCGTCCTCCCAGACCTCTGTCGCTTGGGCTTGGGCTGCGCTGAGGGTGGAGTGAGAACCCTTTCTCTACAGGAACAGCCATATAACAGGCAACTTTCCTCTCCCCAATATACTTCATCATTTTATCTTGGTCTTTTTTTGGTGTCTTAGGGAAAGTGTCATATTTTTTAAAACCATGCTGGAAAATATTGAACTTGTCTTCCTCTTATGTCAGCTTAACCGTAATGACTGCATAGATGTTTTCAAATTAATTCTAACGGTAACTAAATCGGGGTCATTTTGCTCAAAACAGCTCTTGATCCTCAGAGACTGTTAGGGGACCAAAGAGGGTAGGTCAGGTTGCTGGGATGGCAGTACCGAGCACTGGGCTGTGTGGGCAGGTCTGACCCTACCGCTCTCCTCTCACTCCCATACATAGTTCAGCCCTGAGCCATGGTTTAGGTGCTAAAACACTGCCCTGTCACCTTCCCTCTGCACCTTCTAGCACAAAGGCAATGGGGGGGAAGGAGGAAGAAAGGTAATGCTGGACTTTCTCCATCTAAATGGAGGATGGACACATCTCTAGAGCACCAGCGAAGACTCAGGTGTCATCCTCGTGGGGTCCAAGTGCACCAGAAGGTTCAGTGTGATGGTAGGTCGAGAGTGTGGCAAACCCCACAGGCGTTTTGGCTGTCCCATGGCACTTGGAAGCCATCCCTCTGTTCTCTTTAAGATTTATTCTCAATACCATCCAGCTCTTGTACTATGATACTGGTTTTTAGGACTCTGCTTTGACATGCGCAATACCATTAGTATGTTTAGTGAGAGGAAAAACGGTTGATAAATGTTGCATGCAAATAGGTTTTTGACATTGTAGTATGAATTGAAGTCATCTGACTGTGTGGGAGTGGAGCATTATTTCAATGAGAGTTTATATTCTCTTCCAGACTTTTATTTTTTTCCCACTAATGAGAATGTGCTCCCTTGATGTTATGGGGTTCTCGATACTTTGTGATCTCGTTGCATGCCCATATAGAAATGCTGAGGCTGCTAAGTAAATATTCAGTCTTATGTTTTGCACAGTTCAGACTAGTGAAAATGGAGTACAACCGTACATTTCCATGTTTAGCAGAGTAAGATGGTGCATTAAGAAGTGTTTGGGAGATAATAAAATACCAAGGATTAAACACGGTAAATCTGCTGCATACAATAAACTCGGGGCTCTCAGGAACCCCAGACCAGCTTGCTACATCTACGCTGTGACTCCAACTCACAAAGCATGCAGACCAGCTGACCCCATTGCAGAAATGGGAAGGACATAAGGGAAAATCTGGGGTCACTCCCTGCCCTTAGGGAGCCCACGTCATGCAACTGCAGGGTTTGTTCACCCCAGGGAGAGTAGGGCTCCAGTTACACTCTCAGGGGCACTGTCCCCTCCTCCTACCACCACTGATTTGAATCTGATCCAGTGCAACTGTATCTGGGAAGAGGGATGGGGAGAAGAGGGATTGGGGATTGGAATGATCAAGGCTAATTTCTTACCTTAATTATGGAAAAACAGTCCTGATAAAATCTACCTCTTTTAAACCCCTGCAGCTTACTTACCCTCTTAATGATGACACTGAAGTGTTAGCCACCTACTACTGCATTCCCCCCGCTATCGTCTTCAATAGAAAAAAAAAAATCCAAACTCTAATGTGGTTATTAATTTAACACTTTAAATAGCAGTGCCAATAGCTCTCCAAATTTTTTTATTTAAGTTTTGCATCCCAACTCCTTAGTTTTGTAGCCTGGTATCACTACTCCTTATATGCAGTCTTTGCCTTCTGCTGCTACAGAAATGCACCATCTAATCAACAGTGGAAATCACCTCGACACTTCTCTCCCAGAACCCCAGCTCTCTTAGAAATTTGTGTAGGTTTTGACACTGATAGTATGACCCCACAATGTTTTAATGTTTAATTATTTTCCTGAATTACTTCCTTTTGGAATAAGCTGCCAGGTCCCTTAAATAACAAGGTTCATGTTGTCAGATGCTGTTCCAGACTAACATGAAGTGCTTCTCCCTGTCCCTAGGTGAGAATGTGGACAGCAAATTGGAGTCCTCAAGACAGCAGATGCCAAAGGACCAGTCAAAAGATTATGAGATAACAGTTCCCTTCCTTTTGAACGGAGAACAGTGGAGACCATTAAATGGCATTTATTCAAAGGTTAGTCTTTATTTTGCCTACTATTGTGTTGTAAGATGTATAACAATTGGAACATGTTAGGGGAAAGTAAATACACAGTGTGGTTTTGTATATTTTTGTAGAGAGTCTCCTGTCTAAAATTGTTACTTACCTAATTTAAGAAAGTGGATAAAGTCTTTGCTTGAATACCTTTTTACTGTAAAGTGACGTTCTTATTTCTGATGGCATAAATGGAAGCTTGAAATGAAATATTTTTTTTAAAGAGGTTAATATTCATTGCTTGAGATTGTCACACACAGCAGCAAAACAGCCCCCAAATTGAGGGAGGGGCAAATATAACAAGCACGTTTGTTTGCGTAAGTACAGTCTGACAGCAAGAACTTGAAGGAAAAATGTAAATAATGTTGTTTTGTTGACTACAGCCTGAGGCATTACCTGGAGCCCATCCTGGGAGATGGCCCTCAAATGGAGTCCAGGGGAAGTCTCCCTTCACACTCTGCTTTCCCTTTGCCTAACCAGGGGATAATCTGTCACTGGCTCTGACTAAACTGGGATTGTTTCCCCCTTTTAACAGTCTCCGATAACCTTTCCTCCTTTTTTTCCCCCCTCAGACATTGGCTGATAATACAGGTAGCTGTTTTTAGGAGAAAAAGGCTGTTTTCTGTCTCATTGGTCTCCTGCTTGAAGTATGAAGACAGGTTGTTGTGTATCACCAAAGATGTCATGGGAATCTCTTACCCAACCTTTTAAACTCCGGTCCAGTTTTGTTCCTGCTTACTTTTTGTATTGTTCTTAGAACGAGGAGAAAAAAGTCAAATTTTTAAACAGTTAAAAAAAAAAGGGCAAGCAAAAAACATCACACAAAAACAATGCAAACAGCCCAGACAACCCGTTAGAAACAGCTTTCTTTACTGCATTGGAAAGTGTTTCGTGGAGAAATCGTACTTCATTACTGCCACTGTTTGCAGGACAGGCTTTCGAATTATGCTGCTGATTAGTTGACAGAAGTAGGTGTGAAAAGAGATTTCAAAACAAGAGATCTGACTTTCAAAAAACATTGCCTGGATTTAAATTTTGCTTCCTTTTTCTTTTTCCCTTCCTAAATGGGAAAGAAGGGCTAGTTCTAGTTTTGAATATCTGCAGTGATGAAAGGAATATCATTGTGGGTGTATAATGGCTTATCTTAGAGAGATAACACAGATGGCTCGGTCCTAGATGTATGTGCAACTCTATTTTTAGATCATTTAATTAGAAACAGGCATTCTCCATATAGAGTTCTTTTAGCTACTCACTGTAGCTTTCTGAAAGACTTACAACAGAGTATCTTTATGTGAGTAATGATAATGTGATTTATATCATTAATTTGTTTCCCAGAATTGCTTTCAGTTTCAGATGAACTTTAGAAATGATTTGTGGTTTGGTAGAAGGATCCACGTGCTGTATCAGCACTTTTTTCCTTTGAATACTTCTTTTCCATGGAAACTGTTATAAATTAAATACACAAAAGTGCAGATCAGGCTGTGGGAAGAACAGCAGCATTAAACTGGTGGAGGAGAAGAGTAATGAATAGCTTGTCACATAAATATTGATCAAAAGCACAAAAGTTAAATACTGTTGTATTCGACGGTTAAATAGGACCTATTTTTCTTCAACTCATTTCCAAGTGTTCCTCCGTTTTATTTTAATTTTATATGAAGTACTGTGTACTTGTAACCAGGGGAATGGTATTGCAATAGAATATATAGTAAAATAAATAATGTAGTGGTTATAAAAATGCCAAAGTATTAAAGTTCTTTGTGTATAGATAATTGCCTTGCAATGATAGTCCCATTCTCCAATCCATTGATCGTAAATACTCCTGCTTAACAATTAGTCCCTGAGAAACCCTGCTAGTCATTTAGTGCAGCATACTCTTTCTTTTCCATCATGAAGATAAAACTGTCCTTTTATTTACCCCAGGAGTCACTGCGGTATCTGTTGGAATATCTCATTCAGAATCTGCCAGGAATTATTATTAAGCTAAGGACTTTCTTGTGGAGGGCCATCTATGCACTACACTGTGCAGAGCAGAAGCAAAAAAGCTGCAACTAATCACACTGTCTAATGGCACGAACACACAGGCCTGCTCACCAGCAGTGATAAAATTACATTTACTAGAAGAAAAAAATTTAAAAGTTACTTAATTTTAACCTGGTTTTACTTTAATACAGTTAGGGTGTACTTTTTCCAGGACATCTAATGATTTAGGTACTTCCTAAGAATGACAGTTCAAATAAATAGTAAGAAAAATCCAATTTTAAAATCAGACATGTAATCAAATTATATTTATAGAATTTGGGTTTCCCTAAGTATAAATGTAGTATTTTGTTTCTGGAGAGAACCTATCATTTACCAGATAGATCAATTTTCTTCCTGCCCTCCCCACCCCAAGTCAAAGCTATAAGAGACTAAGACCAGGATCTCCTTGTGGTAGTATTATTTCAGAAATGCCATTGCTTCTTTCTTGTTTAAAAAGGTGCATATGCTCATGCAAACACTTTATATAGCGAAGCACATTTAAAAAATAAAATATGTATACTTCAGAGACATTACCATGGAAATGCATGTATGTTTTTGCAACTGTACGATGATGATCATCTAGTTAGTAGTTGACATTTCTCCTGGCATCTCTTGTTGCATTCAGAAAATTTAGATCATTTTCACTTGAAATATTTTAATGGTGCCCAGTTACTTTCTTTTATTGAGTGGATATAATATTCTGTTGTTAATCCTGAAAATGCTGCTAAAATTAGTGGCTACTATTTTGAGTACTCGGCTGTTGCTAGTCAGGACTACTGATGAGTAACTGTATTTGTGGGTGTGTGACAGCAAAATCAGGACCCTGAAGTTTTGTGCAATGTTGCTCTGCGCTTTCAAACAATAGCTGCCCATATTCGGTGCAGATGTGATTTCCGTCTTCACTGAAATTTTGTGTGCATTATAGAATGTGTTGATAGGTCATTATACATTACAGCTCCAGTTCTCCTTCCACTTCTCTTTTTCATTTGTTCATCACTTTGCATACTGTGTCGGATTTTTTTTTCACCAGTGCTTGGCTTAAACCCAAGAGGGTTGGGATCTATTTTCCCTAAATTTTTCTAAGGTTTCAACAAAATTGTTACATTTTTATATTATTCAAGTGCAGGAAAAAGAGTCTTTTCCCCGCATGTTTCCAGCTAAATATTTTTCTTCAAACTTGGCTTGAGACTTGCAAATCAAGCCAAGTTTGATGAGAGTTGGGTAAGTGATGTTTTAGTACACAGAACACTTTAGGGAAGATTTTTAGAAGACCATCTGTTTGGCTGCAGCTTTTATCCTCACACCCTGTTAGGGACACACACTGGTTAATGTGTGCCAGATCCCTGCATCACAGGAGCTGTAGGTCAGGTAATATTGGTTGTGTTAGACCGGAGCCTGAAGCACATGCCTTCTCTTGGAGAGACAAGCGCTAGGCAGGAAGCATTTCACATGGGCATTAAGGGTTTCTTGGCTCTATTTCTACGCTGCAAAGATTGCAACTGTGGGGAAGCGCTGCCTGCCAGAGACCATCCAGGGCAGACATGACATAGCTGTAATGCTGGGGGCGATCCCAGCATGGCATTGCGCTAAGCTGACATTCATGCTCCCGGAGTGACACACTCATTAATGAAGTTGGCTTTGTATCCAGGGTTTAGTCCAGGTCTTAAAATGCATTAAGTTTCTGGGAAATTGAAAGCATTTTCTGCATCCATTATATGATCAATTATGCAAGTAAACACAGAGTCCTCAGGTTGTGGCATCTGTCACTCAGGTGTGGGGTTTTTCTCTAGTCCTGGCTTTGCAGGATCTATAATGCCATTGCTGGCACCTGCAAGGACTCAGATATAATCATGAGGCTGATCTAGTGCTTTGAAAGATTTAATCCTCTGAGGTTTCTAAAAGCATATGAGCAACTTAGGTGCAGCTTTTCTTACCGGGTGATGCTTTGCTTCTTTTGATGTTTATGCACATACTTGTGTAATTCTGATCTCTGTATCCGTCTGAGGGCAACATTAAACTGCTCCATACATAGGTATATGCTCCAGTCAGGCTATGATTGCCATTTTAAGACAAACTTGAATGTAGTTGAATCTGGGCAGGTGTTGAAGGACCTGTAGCCAGGCAGCATGGAGCTGAGCACGGTTTCTGAAGAGCCACGTGAGAAGCTGGAAAGCCCTGAAATGCTTTAGGTTGCTTTGAGTTTCCAAGTTGCCAGTCCAAGTTGCTTTCAAATGATGCAGAGAATTTGGTTTTAACATTAAATTTGGGTGATGTATAGAGGACAAGGAGCAAATCTTGCTGTGTAACTTCTTAAAAACAATTAACTATGAGAAGGTAGATATACACAATATACCTGTCAATGGGTTAGACCCTTAATCCACGTGAATCACAGTGAGTCTCACCTGACTTTTAAAGTACTGCCGCTGACCTCAAAGTATAAAAAGTATATTGGAAAAGCAACCTCTCCCCCACCTTGCAGAGAGTTAGACCTCTTGTTTGGTGGCAGACACTGGTTTGCTTTCCACACACCAGGAGATTCGGATCTGTTGCTGTTGGGGTTAGAGACAAGCGAAGGAAAAGAAAGATGCCCATGGTGGGCAGAGAGGATGGGAAGACCTGCAGAGGGTTCCCCGATGAAGGACACCTATGACTCCAACACTGATGACTTTTAAATCCAAATAAATGAGAAATTTGTTTTGCCTGAGGGGAGTGAGGGATGGATTCAGAGAACATTAAAACTGCTGCACCAAATTTAAGATTTCAAGGCCAGATTCTGAGCTAGTGTGAATCAGTTTCCTTCCTTTGGCTGGACTGGTATAAATCAGGTTTGCAAATCAAAATCTTAAAGAAGTGTTTTCAAAAAAAGGAGAAAAGAAAGATGAGAAGACAGACATCCTTTTCATGTAGCAACACTCTCTTTTCTTTCTTGGTGTTACGTTATAGTCTGAATATAAACTCTGGCAATGAAATGCAAAGATAAAGATGAAGGCCAGCTATAAATATATACTTAGACCATATTTCTTCTGGTTTTTAAGTGTACGCTTGTCACAGCTCAAAAGATTCTGCATGTAAAGTGGCAGAAGATTACCATTTTTTACTGCTTAGCATGCATTGCATCTCACTGAGCTTGCAAAGAAGTAGCTTTTGCATTTCTGTCCGCCTCATTCATGAAGTATTGTGTTACGGATTGCGTTCATAAACAAACATCAGAATCTTGATTATCTGTATGTCATTCTGGACACTGATTACTTGAATCTCAATGTGAAATTCTCCACTATCTGTAAAAGTATCGTGTGCTCCGACAGTTGTTAGTTACCTTTATGGTTCTCCAGATTTATCAAATGTATCAGATATTACACTGATTCTTTTCACCTTTTTGTGGTTTGTTTCATGCCTTCAATGTAAGGACCTAATTCAGCAGCTACTGAAATAGGGACTTTTTTTGACATTGAAACAAAAAATCATTGGAAGGAACAAGAAATAATGTTAAATTTGATAAAAAGTCACAGGAATAATGCTGGAGATTCAAGAACATATTTGAAGCTGCCAAGTGGGGATAAGCCTTACCCATTTGATCCTATCTTTATGCTCTTGCATTACTGCATTTCTCTTCCAAATTGGCAGAACAGGCACAGTCTATCATAGTCCAGTCTATCATCCGGCGTTACAGTGTGCACACCAGCTTCAGTATTATTATGAAGTTATTGGTGCAGCCATTAGAAAGACTCTAATTTAACAAGATCTCGGTTACATATTTAAATATGAATATTGCCTCTTTAATGCACCTCGGTGTTCTCACGTGACTGCAAGATAGGATTTGATGCATGGAGTACAGCTGAGAGGCCTGCTATGTCAGATAATTAATTTAATGCTCAGTGTTTTCAAGAGCAAACCCATTCAAGATTATTTCATAACTGGCATAGCCTTCGTGCAAGTGATAATTGTTTATATTCCCTTCAACAGAGCCTCCTGCTGTTCTTTTTCATTTGAAATAATTACCAAAGTTTAGACTTCCAGACAATTGTATTAAGGGGAATCATACAGTGCTGCTTAAACAAGTCTTTGAAGACTGAGAGGACAGCTTTCATAGCTCTTTTACATGGTTGTTTTACATATCTTAAGAGAGAGAGGCATAAACAGAATTTATAGTCCTCTCCATATTTTTATGACTCATGAGTATCAAATATAAGAGGCAGAGCTGTGCATGCTGCTAAGGCTGTGTCATCAGCTGGGAATGTAGCTTGGCACAGACAGCCTCAGCGGTGTGAGAAACTGCACTAATCCTCGATAAAATTCTCTGGGAGATCTGCTCCTTGAGCCTTTAATTAGTAACCTGGTAGTCATTAATTTAATAGTCTAGTAAACAATCTGTTATTTCTTTTGCTTTTTATTATACCGATAGCCCTGCCTTGTAGGGCCACTGTGAGGGCTAATTAGTTCAAATATGCTCTATTATTTAGTAACTCTTCTGCAGTTGTTTAATTCAGAAATAGCCCAATTTTTGCATCGAAGCTATTACGAAAGGGAGTGTGTCACCTCCTCTGGTACTCGGTTGAATTTCTGTGACTATGCTAGTAGGGATGGATTGCTTCACTGGGTGAGCAAAAGCAGCTTAAAGCCATCCCTCTCACCTTGTCTTGTGCAAGAGGTCCTCATGGGGGAAGACATGCTCCCTTCTTCTCAGCCAGCCCCATACCTGCGTTTAACCAATTGATCAATCCGATAATTTCATTTATGACATTTTTTAGAAATGTCAGTAGGTGTATCCTGGTTCTAGGGACTTGCTGGATCTTACATAGCAGCTACAGGCTTGAGAAATTCCTGGAGTTGGGACCACCAATAAAACCTTTGTGTCGGTGATTGAGTAGAGGAAATTCTTTTCTCTGTCTGCGCTGAATCAGTGCCCTGGTTTCAACTAGATATACTAGTATTCATTTCCTGCCTGAAACGCTTGGGCATACTGGGAAGTGTTAAGCAATTGGGATTCATCCCAGAAAACGGCCCATTTCATTTTTAGCTTAAGTGATACAGTGTGTTAAGTTTGTAAAGTTTTGTGCGATAGTTTATGCATGATACAAATAGCGGATATTATTGAGAGAGATTGCTATGTCAATAAACAGAAAACGTAGAGTTTTATATTAACCATCCGCCAGACGCTTCCCCCCTGCCGCCTTCCCTTAGCATCTTGGAGCCCTCAATAGGGTGAAAGTCCCTTTCATGAGCTTGTATCACGCTGAGCTGTTGGGAAGAATTTTGTCATACTTGGCCAGTAAAGATCGCCAGTGATATAATAGTCTTGGGCGAGTTCTGTCTCCCCTTACCACCCGGCCTCCCTCTGCCAGCAATTGTATACGATGGGACTCTGCAGAAGTCCTTTGTTGCATTTGCTGCCTGCGACCCACCAGCTATGAGGTAGTGTCTCAGATTTGAGCTTGAGGAATCCGTTCATATGTTCCTCTGTAAGGTGATGGGGTTGAAGTGATGTTCTTTGACATGAGTTTTCAGACCGGTATTTGAAAAAAAAACCAACCCAAAAACCAAACAAACAGATCATACTTTCCATAATAAAATGGAAAAAATATTTTGATCTTATTGATGCGATTAATGCTAATGTGGTATTAAAATCTAAAACTAAGTTCTTGCGATTATGCAGCATTATGCTGGGTTTGTAAAGTGCTTGTACTGAGGTATTTTCATATTGAATTAATTTAGCTTATACTTGGCTATTTCATGTCTCTTGCAACAGATCTTGCAAGCGTAAGGTATGAATTTCAGTGTTGGATTAAAATAATACTTTGCTTTCCAGCTATGAACATGTGATCATTTTTTTACAGGCAAAAAGAGAATCTCCCTTGTTCTTAATTCTTATTGTGATTGCCTTGAGTCAAACTGAACACAATGCAATTCCTACAGCAGACTCTCTCCTGCCATATGCTCTTGGTATATGGAGTGTTCGGCTCCAGCAAGGAGTCATTTGAGGGCTTGCAGGTAACAGCAGAAGCACTTGGGGCCTCTCCAAGAACTAAAGTCCTTTGAGCAGGGGAAGACCATGGAAACTAAGAGCTGCTGACATATGTGTGATGAAGACCCTTATCTCAGGAAGCCATAGGAAATTGAATTGTACTCAGTGTACATTTTAGGGATGAAGAGGTAAATTTAGCTGGTCGATCTACTGCGTCCTATTGTTAACAAGCCTGATGCCTTTGTTGTTGAATTATAATTCTATTTCAATATGATTTACTCAAACCCCAGTTGATTTACCTCTTCTATAGGAATACTTCTCATTTCTCAGAATTCTAATGAGAAATCATAGCAGTTATATGCTGTTTAAAGCTTGATAAGAAAAAAATAATTAGGATTGATTTAATAAGCTTTTTTAAACGCAAAAGTAATATCTTAACAATAAAAAGATTTCAAAGTGTTGCTATTTTTCTAGAAATAAAATGACTGTCAAAAAATCTGCCAATTGTTTTTGAAAAGCTCATGTAGACGAGGAAAAAATGATCTGTATCATTTTGATATCATAGCAGAAAGTTTGTGTTCCATTTGTCCCTTGAGGAAATTGTGTGCCCCGTTTGTGCACTGTCTTTCCTCAAGGACACAGTTTTAAAGTATAATTGAGCTTTCGAAGCTTAATTTAACAAAACGATTGCAATTTATGGCATTGTAGATGCAGTGGAGTGATGAAGCTTAGTGAGACTGGAGACAAAATGCATTCGGTGATAATTTGTGCGATGCATTTCCATTTGTATGATGCATGTGCATGGTGGGGGTGCAGCCAGAGTCTTCTGGCATTTTACTGGACTTGATCTCATCCCTGTCCTGCAAGGATGTGCTTGTGATATTTCTGGTCAGTGTAACGATGACTCCGCTAGCGATGCTGGTGGCAGTGTAGTATGTTTGCTCACCCTGACACAGCAGTTAGACACACACACGGTCGCTTTGACAGGGCCACTGAATCCAAGAGGGGTCTTGTCACCTCTCGTTGCTCCTCAGCAAACCAGAATGCATTAAGACCCATTTAGATCTCCAGCTCTGACTTTGTCATTGCCTTTTCATCCTCTGCCTTATGTCCCAGGATACTAATATGTTGTTTCCTCTGAAGTCTGAATCACTCTCAGGAAATGAAGTGCTCTTAGGTCCTGCCCTCATTCCTTGGCCCTTACTGTGTCTCCTGCCTTAGGATCAACTTTATTTTGCTTCTGCTGAATGAACTTGTTCCCCCTTCCTCTTCTGGCCATCTCCCTCCACCAAGATCTACTGGGCGGTTTCTTGGAAGGCTTCATCTCCTTGTTTGCTCCTTCTCTCTCCACTGACCGCATCCTGTGAGGAGTGCTTCAGCAGACCCGCACAAAAATGGTCTTTTGGCAGTGAACCTGCCAAACCCTTCCCAGCCAGTCATCACCGTCTGGAGTGATTGGCCTCCTTCTGAGGTGGCAGCATTTTACATTGTGTGTTTAAAGTGAAGCCTATAGATAATTTTAATATTCAGCGAATTGTATTTGTTACCTGAGGCCACTTGAACAGGCAAAGGAGCTAATGGTTTTACTCAAAGTTGCTGCCTAGCTAGGGGAGGATCAGATCTTCATTGAGATGCCTAATTTTTGCACGCTGTTGGATGCTATTTTCTGGCACACTTCATTTGTGTGAGTGATGGAGATGGCAGGCTCCTTTGGGCAGCAATCTTGGATGAAATCCTACAGTGGTGTCTCTCAGATGACATTATTTACTTTAGTTTCACCCATTCCATCATCTTTCCCTAGATGTTTTCACACTGAGTACATCTTGTACTGAAAAATAAATGCTGCTGAAGGAGGTCTGCTTCAACTCCTGGCAAGTGATGGTGAGACAAAAGCTCTTAGATGTGTTAATCTAAACAGCCATAGTAACCCTGCCCCCAAAAAGGACCGTTTCCTTGGCAGGTACTGAATCTGCCTTTTTCAAAGGAGAGGAGAGTTTCTGGAAATGAATCTGTTGCAGGAAAAGCCAGTAAGAGGAACTGTGTAATTTTGTCCTCAAAGCAACTTCTAGCATATTACTCTTTCAACATTGCACACTCCCTTCTGCCTACTCTGACATGGTCAGGGTGCGTTTTCAGCAGAAGAAGAAAAAGTGGGATCCCTAAATCGAGTGTCTCCAACAGAAACTGCCGTTCTCTTGGTTTCAACAGACAGAAACATTGTCTAAACCAGACTTTTTTTGGCATTTACTGGCATTACTAAGAAAGAGTTGGCAAGGAAAGCTGGCAGAAGGAGATGAGTTGGATAAGCTTTAAAGATTTTTTTTTTTCTATAAAATGAATATCCAGAAGCTGTGTAAAATGTACTTTTTCAGTTTAAAAAGTGTATAGAAGGACAACATATACACGTTTTTGACTGAAATAACATCTAAGCTGGCTGTGCCCTCCAAATTCTTTTCCCTCAATTAAAAAGATGGGGGGGAAGAAAAGACAAAACAAAACAACACCTCAGGAAATCCCTAGAATGTTTATTCGGGAACAGACCAGCCTGTTACAGTCATTAGCTTGCAAAGGTATTTCTGTTATAGTCAGAGGGCAAAGTGAATTTTAACCTTATATTGCCAAGAGATGTCATGTTTGTTAGTGAAGTAGCTATTGAGATACATTGAGGCATGTAAATTACTGTGAATAAGTGAGTGGCTTATGTAAAAAACAAAACCAAACCCCCAAAGTACGCCCTGCAGAGAGAAATTAAAATCAGCTTAAATGCCCATAATTAAACATAAATTACTATATTTCATACTTTACTGAGTTTCTATTTTTTACTTGAACATTTCTGGTTGTAAAAGGCTTCAGCTGCAACAAAAAGATATTTCAAAATATTGACCTCCTTTTTTCATTGCAAGTTTAGTGCAGAACTGCTTACTGCCATGGTATGTTGATTATAAAGGAGAAAAGGGAATAGGGCTGGACTGGTTTAAACTGTGATCTGTGGGAGCCCTCCAGACCAAAGTGGTTGTTTCCTTGGATCCCCACAGGAGGGGGAGAGGAAAGGAAACGGCTACTCTATGGAGACCAAGCATCAAGAGCCTGGGAACACTGCAAGTCACAGAGGGCAAATTTAAGATACAGATAGAAACAGTTGGGTTTTTTTTCAGATGGAAACTTAAATTGTTTTCATTGTACAGTCAAACATCTCCCCTTTTATTGCCTTGCCCTTTTCCATCTATAAAATGGGAATAAACTTTAATCCAAGCCGTGGGACATCAATTTGAGTTTGGTAGTGGCCTTTTCAGATTAGAAGTGTTATTTGTACTCATACTCTTGCTGTACAACTTTTAGGGAGCAAGGATATGCTGCTCTGGGGGTAAGAGGGATGTCTTGCATGTGTGGATAAATCACGCATGTGTTGTCAGAACAAGGGAACAAATATTTTCAAGATTTTAGTTCTCGAATTAAAGAGGGGGAGTGTTTGCAATGCTGCGTACAAGGATTTTCACCGTTACAATCTTGGAGGCACTTTAAGAGCAGCTTGTAAGTACTACGAAGAACATTAATTGGGATTTTTATAGTGTATGACGAGCCATATAGATCTCCAAGTTTAGCGTGATCACCTTTCTTTGAGGGAGTTTAACACTGATGTGAAAACACTTTATTTTAAGGAACATTTTGAGAAATAGTATTTTAGTGTATTATGTATTTTTCTTTCATGTGTACATTTTTACTGCTCTCAAATATGCAACTCAATCATCAAGCATCAATTTATTTTAAAAATTGAATTGATTAGTTTTAACACGCTTCCATCCATCTTCTTATTAACTAATTTAAAAAGAAATCTCTATTTTCAGCCTTCACAGAATTAGTATTTAGCAATTTCTCCAAATCTGTGTGTTTGAGATGGAGAGAATGACAGCTAGATTTGTGCCATTTCTTTGAAAGAGATTCCTGAGGCCTCCCCAACACATTGCTGAATTTCTCAGTAGGTATATCTGTGTCTGTATCAATATAGTAGGTGTATCAATATCTATATTGCTATCTATATCTAAGCCATCTGTATCTACACATACATACAGATACTCTGTTTCCAACCTTGTCTCAGGATTCAGCTCTCAAATCATGGTCTGAAAATTTTTTGCGACAATATGTGAGGAAAAAATGGCTGAATAAGGTTACAGCAAGATTGTGTGTTGAAATCAAACCATAAAATCAAGTATTTGAGAGGGAAGATATATACCATTGAGTGAAATTCCTATCAATGTTCCCGCTTTGCTAGGACGTGTTGTTAGAAAGGAATTACATTTAGAAGCAGCGAGCTTATCAGTGTGTCCTTGTAACGTACTTGCCAATGTCATGAACTTCATACATGTAGATAGTGTCGTTCTAATTTTAGGACTAGCCAGTGGAAAAAAACCCCATATTGTAAAAGAAATAAAACCAGTATTCAGTCATTGAAAGTGTGGATATTATCTGTGTCATTATTACAGAGCTTAAAAATTGCAACAGGATCAGTTGCTACAGACATTGTAGCTGATGTATGTGAAATAAGTGCCTTCTGGGCCTCCTCCATTATTGTGTGTTAGAGCTGAACAGTATTTCCTATAATTCTAATAATTTGGGGCAGGTAACAAAGGGAAATTGATTTTTTTTTTTTTTTTTCACAGAAATATAACAAAAATTCTTCACAGCCTTCATTACTAAACAATTTAGATGAAGAGTCCAGTCTGCTTCAAGTCTTCAAAGGCAATGTTGGTTTGTTTTTCCAGCAAAATCTTTATCTTTCTCAGTGAAAAACGAATCAATATATCGCTGGTAAAACACAAAGCTGTGTCTCACCAAGGTATATTACTTAAGCTGAATGCGAATTCTTACATTAGCCATTACAATCAAGCTACATGATTTGGAAATACCACATTATGCTTTGTTTTTTCAGCAGCCGCCATGCCATTTTACATTTTTATGTTCTATATTTTTATATTATATGTGTATATTTTCTTGTCATAGCAGTGAGAGTTGCAAAAGTTCTTTAAGAGCAATAGTGAAACTACTTTCATGCTCTGTTCTTTTGGTGTG
This sequence comes from Pandion haliaetus, assembly GCA_013401275.1. Lineage (NCBI taxonomy): Eukaryota > Metazoa > Chordata > Aves > Accipitriformes > Pandionidae > Pandion > Pandion haliaetus. Next base: position 137,257 of record VYZV01012842.1, on the reverse strand, counting down.
CTGTCTGGCACCTGACAGTCTACCGTGAGTTACTGAGAAATTTATTCAGCGTAAAATAAAGTCATATGGCAATTTACTGCTGTCTTTACCTACCCCACAAAATCATTCCTCTGCATCTCTTGGAATGTGCAAATTTGTGTCTTCAATTTTAGGGAGCTGTATCTTGTCTGTTGATGTAATGTCACCATCACAGCCTTAATACATGGAAAGGAAATAACTTGTCCCATGTATTTAGCCTAAGGTAAAGTTTGTATGTGCAAGGTATTCTTATCTGTGAATTTTGATTTGCAAACTAAAATTTAATTGAGGTTTTTTTTTTTTGGGGGGGGGGGCGGCGTGTT
>VYZV01012842.1:103814-133966 GCA_013401275.1 Pandion haliaetus | reverse complement strand
TGTCAGTAGCTATGAAGGAAGTAGACGGGATGCAGAGCGTGACATGTTTGGGGCAGATAATGCTGTGGTTGGCCTATTGTTAGAAATTTTCAGGTGTTCAACAGATTTTTTCACTCAGTGCTCCTCAGTAATATATCTCCTGTGGTTACCAACTCTTCCCAATGCTAAGCTGGAAAATATGATTTTTCCGTTTCCATTTTATCTTTCCTTTTTTTTTTTTCTTTTCCCTACAAAAGATAGTTGGTTTGTAGGTCTAGGTGTAAAAGGATGGCTCCTCTGTCTCTAAAAGTGAGAATTTTCTCTCAGAAGACAATAAATCTTCAAAGCTGATGGGAATTCAACAGCACATGGCACACAGTTCATCTAGTGCAAATACCTAAATAAGTAAAATAGCCCATACCTGGGGAAAGTGTTGCATTTAAATTTCCATTGGGGTCTAGTCCTGGGGGAAAAAATCTCTGAAACTGAAATAAGAAACAGAGAATTTGAGACTATCACCAACATTTAAATCAGTGCGTTGTCAGAGCTTTACTGTGTTTGCTCAGGGAAAACTGCATAAAATAGACTTGTTTCAGACAATCTTAATTATTCTCTCTTACCTGTGCTAATTAACTGGCTTCTGCTATTGAGGAAGGCAGGCAAAATAGAGGAGGACTCATACCGATAATGGAGTGACAAGAAGAGAGGGAAACTTTGTAAAAACATGCTTGAATGATATGTTAACATAAAGGCAACTGAAAGGTGTCCAGAAAGGCAGGTAGACAGTCTTCTCCCAAGATGGGATGCTCTGGTAGCCTGGGTTTTGCACAGGCAGATCTTGGAAAGAGGTTCAAGATCTTGGCAGATCTTGAAATAGAGTTTGCATCATGTAACTCCACTTGCTTCTCATCTTTCAGCTGCACAAACAACTGCTGCTTTCCTCCATAATTTCAAAGCTACTATCTAGGTCTATTGTCCCACAGTCTATACGGGTATTTGGCTCCAGCATCCACTAGCTGAACTGAAAAATATTCTTGCTCATTCTGTTTTGCTGCATTGGTCCATGAGACTGAAGTTGGCCAATTGAAACGTTTTACGAGCCTTCTGCAGAATTTTTGTTTTTCTGTTTTCTAACTCTGTGCAGTCAGTTCAGCGAAGAAACAGGAATATTTTTGCTCATTTACACTGTGTGGTAGAGCAGCTGAAGGTGACAGCGGAGTTTTCTTTATGCTTTTATCACACTTGCAAATGCCTTTGAGATGTTTCTTTCTTTGTTATCTCAAAATACTGTGCTATATTGATTTTTGTTTTTTCTCTAAGGGGCTGAAAATTTCAGCACTAAACTGAAGCCAACTGAAATAATTGATTATCTGTTTTTACCTCCTCTTCAGTTATCTACCTCATGCCCTTCAATGGAGAAAGGGTGTGCTATTTCTAGACAATTTAGTGTAAAGCAGATCTTTGCTGAGCTTTAATATCAGTTTATACAACCTTGATACAGGGGTTATTTTTTAGACCCACAAGTTTAACTGATGATGCATCATGAGAGAGCTTGTTCTAGGAATATCATTTTATAGCTTATTCTTATTAAACCTATGAGTAAGAAGAAATGAAACCGATTTTCTATAAGCTCACTTAGCAATTGATAATATTTAGGCAAATTATCTACAAAAGGAATTAGATGTGTATTGGCCTTCTATAATCTAGTTAGATATCTTTTAATATGTATTTTAGAATTAATAGATACATTTTGTTTACAGTTTTTTGTTTATATATTAATGGTAATGATATGTTCATCTGTGTTTTGTCTTTGCCTTTGTGGCAAGAAATAATGCTGGTCATTAATACTTTAAATCTCTGGGTATCATTCAGAATAAAACATATGTTTTTGTTCTAGGGAGTACTTTCTTAGATAAGTTTTCTGAGCTTTCCACACTACTTTTTGCCATTTGTTTTCTATGAGAATGCAAATGTATAGATGGGGTATCTGTAAGTAAAGTCTCTTTCTAATTAAGCAGAAAAATGTGAGATGCTGCCCACAGGTTTGCAATATCATTTGCTTTACTAGGAAATCTTCAGATCCTTCTTTCTCTTAGGGCACATTCCAGAATATAAAAATGATTCATGTGTCTTGGAAGTACAGCTTTGGAAAGTTTGTCAAGTTATCTTGAGTAGCCCAAGACTAGGGTGAAATCGCCTCTTCCATTAGTTTAAAAAATATTAATATTTTATCTGTCTTTGTATAATTCATTCATCATCTTCAAAAGATCATCAGAGACAAATTAGTTTGAAAGACTGGAAATTAGATACCAACTCCTCACTTCTGGTTTGCATTCCAGTATTTTTGATGCAAAAGGGAACTTGAATCCAGAAGCACATCTGTGATTGCAATAACAAATTAGTGAAGAAGATTTAATCTGAGCCACATAATATGAAAAGATGTTTAGAGAGAACGAAGTCTGAGCTCAGTGATCTTGGCACAGGCCTGGTGCAGTGGAGTAGTGTGATTAGAGGGGAGCGGGAGGGATCTGAAAGTGAAGAACAGCATGTGAATTAAGCCAAATAATTAAGTGATTTAAACATTAATCTAGCCAAACCTTGGAGTTCATTCAGAGAAGCAAAACATATATCATTGCTTCTCTGGAGATTGTTGCATTGTCAAGGATTCAGTTCAGCCAGGACCTTTAGACCTAGCCTTTACTTGCATTAAAAAAATTCTTAAATTTCTCATTGTCTGAATCTGATTGTATCTTTTTGCCTTTCAATAAGTTTCATTTAGTTGCAATTACTCTGGCTTCAAAATCTTGAAATCAAATGAATTAATGAAAATGGAAAATCAGAACTCTATCCTAATTAAGAACTGAGCTTTTCAAGGAATAAGAAAGGATCTAATTTAGAGAAAGATGTTTGGAGAGCATGAAATGTGGCTTGAAGGAGTTACATGTGCATTTAATATAATTTACTGAGCCCAGCCAGATTTGTATTGACGGGAAACAAAAAGCATCTGAAATCCTCCTTCAGTGATAGAATAATTTATGGGCTTTCTCGAAGCATTCTGAGATGACTTTCAGTTCAGTGAAATGGGTGGCCATCTCAGTTTGCTTCCCGGTGGACACAGCCACTACTGTATTTTTCATTATTTCTTTCCATGTTAGTTAGCTGAACCATGGAAATACTGGGAGGGAGCTGATTATCGTTTTTGTTTTTGCTCTTCAACGGCTTTGTAACCCTTCTCTCTGGATGTGGAGAAACCTCCATCCTGGGACTGTTGCAGTTACAGGAGGCTCTGAGGATGCAGGTGACACTGAAAGGACATAAGGAGTGGGCAGGTGGCTCAGATAATGTCTGTAACGGGCACATTTCAGAATGGACTTAATTTGCTATTGGCCCCGCAACACAGTTCTCTTGATCTGCTGCTTCCCCAGCATACACAATGTCGTGGTTTAACCGCGGCCAACAACTAAGCACCACGCAGCCGCTCACCCACTCCCACACACACACCCAGTGGGATGGGGGAGAAAATCGGGAAAAGAACTAAAACTCGTGGGTTGAGATAAGAATGGTTTAATAGAACAGAAAAGAAGAAACTAATAATGATAACACGAATGAAATGATAACAATAATAATAAAAGGGTTGGAATATACAAGTGATGCACAACTCAACTGCTCACCACCCACCGACCGACAAACCCGGAAGCCCCCGAGCCGCGACGTGCCCGTCTCAGTTCCTAAAACGTCATATGGTATGGAATACTGCGTTGGCCACTTTGGGTCAGCTGCCCTGACTGTGTTCCCTCCCAGCTTCTTGTGCCCCTGCAGCTTTTTTGCTGGCTGGGCATCAAAGGCTGAAAAACCTTGACTTTAGACTGAACATTACTTAGGAACAACTGAAAACATCAGTGCGTTATCAACATTCCTCTCATACCTAGCTCAAAACTTAGCACTGTACCGGCTGCTAGGAAGACAATTAACTCTATCCCAGCTGAAACCAGGACACACAAATACATTGTGCATACAGTCCCCACGCAGAATATATGGAGCTCATCTCCTTGTGCCCTCCTCAGCACACCAGGCAACCCCCACTGTGGAAAACATTTCCAGATATAATCCGGAGGACGTGTCATTTCTTATCATTGGGAACATAGAAGTAATTATCATCATAATTCCTATCCCGCACAGCGCACAGCACATTGCGGGTTCCCCGCAAATGTATGCTGCAATCATTATGTGCACAGAAGAAGAGTTGTTTCTGAAGAGGGTCAGGTTTGCTGTTCAGCTCCAGTTCTGTTATAACACAGTGGATGTGTGAGTGGTAAAATGTAGAGCTATGAGATGGGACTACTCACAGAAAGTATAGCAGGACAAAGGGAATAAGGTGCATAAAATATAATGACAGTGGGCAGCCAGCTGACCTACAACCTTTGACACAGTCCATGCTTGACCTTGATTTTTTGAGTACATTGGAAGAACATGAAGTTGTAATCAAATTTCTAGTAAAAGGAGGTAACAGTCCCCAGTGTCCTTACAAAGACCAGGAATTTTACTTTTAAAGCTGTGTGTAGTTTTAAACCCAAATGGGGTCTACTAAATTAACATGGCATAGCCCTCAAAGAAGTTTACGTACATTTTAAATTGGCAAATATCAACAGCTGTTCATTCACATTATAATTACCCAAATTGCAAAGGACCGTCTGCAATGAGTTCTGTTCAACAGCTAAGACTACCCAGACCCACTGCAATTGCTTCCTAGCTGCCAGCTCTATTAAGTTTTGTTTTGTAACACTTTGCTACAGAACAGACATGTTTGTTTTCTTCGCACAGCCTTCCACGAAGCATTGTTTAAGCAGCACATAATGTATTCCAACAATGAGGTACGTTTTACTCCCATCTGTTTGATAGCAAAATGAACAGTTGTGATTCATACGTACAGTGTAAATACTGTATAATGACTATGGGTTTACTTTGAGCAAATTCCAGGTTATTTCATTCCTGTGCCAGGTTTTAGTCCATTTTTGAGTCAGGGAAAAATTTCTGATGTCGGGCCTGAACTTTTCAGGTGTTAAACATCCTTCTAACAGAGTGACCCATCATCGTCCAGAGGTGCTAGTAAAAGGCTGCCATGAGCAGACCTGACAGTGCGGCAGGTACTGGGAGAACGAGCTGCCACGTGCTTCTCAGACCTCCAAAGCTGTGTGGCATCTAGTTGCCTTTTCTGAATATAAGGCCACACAGACACTCCCCCAGAGACTTACAGGATTGCGGATATTTCTATTTTAACCTTTTTAGGGCAACACAGTAAGGAAAAACAATGTAGGGGAGGATTTTTATTTTTTTTAACCACTCTTCTAAGCAGACTCTTCAACAAGTCTTTTTTTACTTTTAAAAAGACCTTTATATTTGCAGGTCTTTCAGAAAGCTAAAATCTGCATTGGTGCAATCAACCTTCTGGCCAACCTCTTCGGCGAGGTCGCAGTCTCTCAGAGGACAGGCAGGGCACGGTCTTTTCAGCCAGTTTAGGGAACGTGTTGGGATAGCAAACAACACAACCTTCCATCAAACTCAGATTAAAAAGCACTGCTGCTCTTGACCTGCTTCCAAGCTGAGTGCCTACCAATTGTACTGATGATCTGGGTGGAAAGACCTGAGTTCCATGAAGTTGGGTCAGTACCTGAATGACAAAATTTGGTGGCCTTAGATAGCTTTGTGGGCATAGTCCTTCAAAGAGATGGCAGGCAGCACCTTAAGCAGGGGTCTGTTTGGGATACAAAGCAATAAATGAGAGCTGGCTAAAAGCATACGTATCTTTTTATTATTTTTATTAGTTGTTCTTAATGCAAAATTGAGTTCACAGTTTGGTGCAGTCATTTCCATTCGGTCAAAACCATATGTTGTTGCATTTTCCTTTCTTCTTTCCTTTGTGATTCGTGAATCTAACGAATCACCCGCTCCCAGATGCGGAACAGACTCCTTGCAGGTCATCAGGCACGCAGAGAAGTGTAATAAATACACACCGAATGTTGGTTTATGTTGGTTTGCATCCACCCTGCTGCAAAGATACGGGAAGGGCTTCAATACCTCGCATTGGCTGGTTTGTGTTACAGCACGCATCCTTCTCCCAAACCACATCCTGAAACAGAGGATAGTGGAGCTCGCTCCCGATCGGCTTTTTCAAAGTGTTGGCAACACCAGTCCCCTTTTTCATAATTCACTTGTGTTTGTTCTCTGACCTTGTTTTTAGGAATCTCTGAAAGATTTTTCTTTCAAAGTTTGTCCTGAAAAGGGAGTATTGATTTTGACCTATTTTTAACCAATATAGTTGAGCAGATAATTGGATAGCTGCTTTAAAAACCAAGGCTGCCCTATTTGTACTGCTTAGATTTAATTAAAAAGAAAGAAAAAACACATTTTACTTTTCTTTTTTTACCGTATGAAGTTGGAAATTTTCTGTTATTCCCTGTTTAGCTGGCCAAGCACACATAAATGTGTTTTAGTGCAACTTCAGTGCCTGATAATGAAAATATGGTGTAAATGTTGAATTCAGCTTTCATGCCTGACTTTTTACTAACACCAAATAAATTCATAGCATAACAACTCAGCCTCGGAAGATGCAGATTTCTCTAAAATATCAAACTGGTTATTTTGGATTTGCTCCTGAAATATTTCATCCATAATGTTATGGCATTTTGAACATGTTTTAGCTAGGCTATTCTTTAATTTAAAAAAAATATAAATCAGGAATACCTCACAAAAAGGATGTAGCTAAATTGTAAGCATGCTTTCCCTTTCCCAGAGTAGTCATTAGCTTTGTATTTCTGCATGGAATCCAGGAAACTGTGTGCTAGAACTGTGTAGTTTTATTGATTTTGGTCTGGCACAATTAACTTCTCAGTTTCCTTTCTTGAGCGTTGTTTGCTTGAATTTTTAACTCTGGATAGGGATCCTGGGACACCAACAGCGAGCAAGGAACTGTTAATTTAAATAGCCCTTTATACAGATTCATAGGAGCTTCAGCAGATGTTGCCAAATAACCTGATGGCCAGAGGCTGGGACTGCCAGTGGTACAGAGGCAGTGCACCAAAACTTTTTTTTTTTTTTTCCCCATTGTAATTGAAAAGCTCTTCAGCTTATGAAGACAAGTCTGCTAAATTTGGGTCATTCCCAAGGTTGTCCTGTTGTGACAGGCATAAAATAGGAGCATGAGCTCCATGGTGGGGTTTTCTATTACTGTAAGGAAGCCAGGGAAAGGGCAGAAATGCTGCTGGTGTTACTCTGTCCCTCCTTTAGGACCTCATGTGCGACGGTTTTTGCTGTGTCGTGTGGTGGGCAGCAGGTTACATAGAGCTGACTGGCAGTGTAGGAAGCAGGAAAAGAAGAGGATGGAAAAGCCTGACTACCTCCAAGCTGCAGATTGACTTGCTATACGCTGAGGTAAGAAAAAGGGGGGAAAAAAAAGAAAAAAGGAAATTTAGATTAGAAATTATGCCTTCCTGTTAGAAGAATCTTGCATCTATTTGTACAGTCAGCAAGACCAAGAAGAGTATGATCATGCTGTTTTCAAAGAATCACTTCATTTTAAAGTTGAGAACAAACTTGGAAGTTCTTTGGTTTCCTACATTATTGGAGTGGCTTAGCCAATTTGTTAAGGATTCTTTGCTACACCATTAAAAAAACCCTGCAAAACACTCTGTTCTCTTTGTTGCTACTCATTATATACAGCCACAGGGATACATGCTTGTCATTTGACAGTAAGGAAAGCACAGCTGAATTCACTGCCCTCAGGAACTTGCAAAACAATATGAATTAAATGTTTATACTTTTCAAGTCCACATGAAATATCACTTGGTTTTGGAGGTGTTTGCAGGAAACATCTTGTGTTCGTTTCAAAACTAAAGCCAAAAGAAAAGGAAGAAATATTGATTTAAAAGTAATGCCTGCAATTTATAGTATCCATTGCTGAATGTAATTATCTTCAATGTATATACTTTGTAGACAACTTGCATTTGTTGGATTAAATTCCAGTTATCATGGTAAAATCTCCTAGGTGGCTTTATGTCTTATAGATTTCCCAGCTTTTCCCTCTTTGTGTGTTACAAATAGTAGAGGAGTAACATCAGCCCAAAGATCTGATACCTATAAACATACCTTTTAGCTTGTGAAGGCACCAACACAGAATGTCAGTGTGTGATAAAGAAGGGGGGGAAAAGGTATTTTCATACAGATATCAGAAAATGGCATAGAATTTATCCCTACTGGAAAGAATGTACTCTTTCCTCAATTATGCAATTTCTAATTCCTGGTGTTAGCTCTTCAGATACAAGAAAAAGCATCTAGATTTGTGTGGAATGTAACTATCTGATATATCTCAAATTCCTTCATCTCCAGAGCTATGCTTAGGAGATAACATAAACTCCTGACCCTCATTTTTTGTGTTGGAATTTCTGTTTTCAGGACCATAGAGGAGAAAGTAAGTGGGTCTTATCTTTAGAGTAAATGTTGGTGGTTTTACAGAGTTTAAGAATCTGGATTAAAAATTACCCCCAAATGATCCCCTGGTAGAGTAGTACTTTGACTATCACATCATGGAGTCTGGTTTGACGTGTGTTAGTGCTGGGGGAAACCAGGTAACCAAAAGGCAACAGCCCTCTTTGGCCGTCTGGCCTTTTGTGAGTGGGTAATTTCTGCATGGATGAGCTATGTATTTAGTTTCATTCTAAAGTCATGCTAAAGTTTCAGAAACATATTCTGGTTTCTCCACGTTATGGAGATGTCTCCTCAATATTCCTCTCACCGTTTTCGTAAATGAACACTGATTTGGTTCTGCATCCAACTGCCTTGTATAACACTGTATTAAATTACCATCCATGGCCACATCCATACGAGGGCCAGGCTAGCTTTGTGGTAGCCAGTCAAAATATATGATACTCATCTCTTGCATCTCTATGTTTGTTATGCATCATGTGGGAAAATTGCACTTTGTTGCTATGGTTTGGTACAGGGTTGACAAGCTTTGTGCAAGGCTGAAGTGGTTTCCAGGATCTCTTCTCCTGCGCTTGTCACTGATGATGTGATTTCTCTTACTTCAAACTAAAGCCCAGGCAACTAATTATTAAATGTGACAGTCTATAAGGTTTTGCTGCATTTTTATTTTTGCTTCATGTTGAAGGTCAGGGGCCTTGTTGCATACAACCAGATGCAATCCATATTTCTCCTTATAATTATTTTTTCTCTTGCCATCTTGCCAGTTTTGGACCCATTTGAGACTAGGAGTGTCCCACCAGTGAGCTGTCAGGACAGTTCATGCAAACTGTGGCCTGGCACGTGACAGGCACCTTCTGGGTGTTGATCAACTTGACCGCACATGCAAAGTTGGCCCTGTTGCAAGGTTGGCTTTAGCAAAGTTAATAGCAGCTCTGGAGGGACTGGAAACCATTTTGTTGGATTAAACAAACCTGCCTATTTCAGTCTACCATGTTAGGTTATAATTTAAAACTTCGAAACCAGAGAAGCAAAATCATCCCTTTTTGTTCTATTTCTTGCACTGATCTCTCTTCTCAAACACTGGATCTGGACATCTGATACAGCTGAAAATGTGTTTCTCTTTCCAAATGAATTAATGTTGCTGTTTTGAGTTTATTTGCACTCTTTCCCTTGTCTATAGCCATTTCCTTTTATTTCTATTATGTAATTGCTAGAATCTTTTTTTTTCTATTTAAGCTGTACATGCTGGTCTAACTCATGTATCTTAATCCAATAAAATCCTCTCTCTCTTATAAAGAGGAAGCTGCAAAGATATATGCATTAGGACTGTCCACTTCATCAGTTTGCTGTCTCTTCAAATGTAATAAGAAATGACTTGAAGTATTCTATCCCAATCTCAATAGCCAGTATCAAGGGAAAATCTCACAGCACTGCAGTGTGATCACAGTGCATGCCAACTCCACAGCCCAAAGGAAGAGATGATCCAGCAATGATTAAGACTTTTTCCTTAATTACTGTGCAGAAAAATATGCTCAGTAACAACTACTTTATATTCAAATTCCAGAATGATCATCCCACCAAGGTGAACAAATCTACACCAAATGGACAACTACTAGTATTTCAGGCATAAAAACGGATTTTTTTTTTTTTTTGAGGCTATCATACCATTATTATTAGAAAGCAGTCCCTGAAAGTATGAAGAGTTCAAAATCTGCTGCTGAGACTCTGTCTTGATATTCATGGTGATGTGATAAAACACGAGCAGCTAAAGGACAAAAATTGTTATTGCTATTTTTGAACCACTGTTCTGGTAATGCCTTGATGCCTTCAGCAGAAGGAAGGTGCCTATTTGCTCAAATCTGTGTTTAGGAAGCATGCCTTTAAATCAGTTTACTTGCTAAGCAGACAAAGACAGGAGGATGAAAATTATTGCTATGTGCCTTTTGCAGAGGGAAGTTGGAGGAAAGAGGTAGAAAGGGTAAGGGAAGCACAAAAAGAGTCAAGGTGTAACGGGTTGGCTCAACCGGAGGGTTTGGCTGTTTCCCACAATGAAACGCAGTTGTCCCAGCCAAGACATGAGTCCGTGGTAGAGCCAGGCTCCCAACACCATCTACAGGTTCACAGGGGAAGCCCTTAATCCCCAAACCATCCTTTCTTTTCTCTGTCTATATGAAGATCTGGAGATCAATGTGATTTAAAAGGGAACAAAATTAATAGTACTTGAAAAATACGTACTAGTTAAACTAGTTTTACTAGTGCATAGTGATTTTAATTCTGGTGTAAGAAAGCAAGATAACTTCTCTGACTCAGAAATAGGCTACTGTCTCACCAGATTCCAGTTGTTGAAGTAGTGCTTTATTAATTTTTTTTTTTTTAATCTGCTTTATCAGAAAGAATTCTTGCTTGGCCTTAACTTATTGTTTCACTGGCTTCCTTCAGAATATTAAGTTTCACTAATGCCAATTCAAACCAACATCCCTCAGCAAGCAAACAAGTGAGGAGCAAATTAATGGGGGGAATACTTTTCCTTTTCTGCTGATATAATTTGATGTAGATTTTGAAAGTAAATCCACTAAATAAGAGGAGAAAGTTACAGAGAGTACTACTTCAATCATCCTAAAGTCAATTCTGCATCTTAGGATATCAGAGAACAGTTTGTGTGCATTGATGAAATCTCTTATGCCACAAAATCATTCCCAAAAAGAAAGCAGCAAATTGTAGTTTAAGAGTAGAAAGAACTAGAAAGCATAAGTCTGTAGAGAAAACAAGGTAGCACCATACAAAATTATTCATTATGGTTTAAATAATGCTACTTTCATAAGGTTCACTCTACTTTCACATTTGAGAATTTTAAAGGGATCAGTGTGGGAATAAGTTGTGGTGTCAGCATGGAAATTATTTTTTGTGGTTCTTAAGAAAGGCTTATAACAAGTGGTTCCTTCTGAAATGTTCTGAGCAGAAGAGTATGTGCTCTCACAACGTGCTTTTTCGATTATTCTAAGCAGAAAATATAAACCAGCGATCTAATATCTGTATAGTAATTTCCATTCCACCTTGCAACTCAGTTTTGAAAATATTGATTGTAAGGGGAGAGTATTACGGTGCTTCATGAGATTCAAAATGAGCTTTTAAGGTCTTGTAGCAGAACTGTGCAAATCCTTTAGGGGAGACTCCACCACCGCTGCAAAAAAAGTAAAGTAAAAGATCTGAGTTCATTTCCCAAGTGTATACATTAAAAAAGGGGGGGGAAAAAACCCAAACAAAACCCCCACAGACCTAAACCACCCTTTCTGAATGATATTTATTTTTCTTTCACATTAGATATGTATCATTTTAAGTGCTTATGTGTTTCAATTCAGTATACCACCCGAGCAATGTGTAATTTTTACTGTATTTATGCTTATGACTGCTAGTCAGAATAAGAAAAAGTAGAGTTTCATCTCTTCCCGGTTGGCAAACAAGGAAACAAGCCTTTTGTTTGAAAGAAAAATCTATGGTAAAGCAAGAATCTGAACCTGGGTCTCGTGCAACGCAGTCCAGCTTCCTAAGTGGGGACACTGTTGCGTTCGCTAAGAAGAAGTTTCAGCTTTAGGAATTCTGTGAGAGATGTTTTTGTCTTGTAACAGTCTGTTTTATTCTGCAGCTGCTTTTTTAACTTTAAAACTTACTAACATCAATTGACTGTCAAATAAGTACCACTGTGAACTCATGAATAAACATGGTTATCATTTACATATTAGCAGAGGGCCTTTAGCTGAAAAGAATCCATTTGTGCTACTGCAATATCTTAATTATTTATTTTGTTATATTGCGATTAATTGTATTTTACTCTCTCAAAACTCTACAGTATGTATATCTTACAGGGTTTGGAACCAATGCACTAATATTAAAGTGGTAATCAACACTGCTTCTAAATATTCATGCCAATAAATGACTCCCATGTGTTTGCTGAATGCCAAGGATAGTCTGAAGCATTTATTTAGCATTCTAGTGGGATCTAGTTTCTGCAAAGTTCACATAGATGCAGCATTTCAATATTGTTACTGTTTTGCATGGAGAGAGGGAAAACACGTTTGAATTTGCACAAGCAGTGGGGCAGGACACCTAGAAGAATGCAATGGTCTCTCACTCACAATCTGTGCTTAATAATGTCGGAGAGCACCGGGGAGTTGTCAGCTATTTTGTATTATAACACAATTACAATTTTGTTTAGTCTACGACAGCCTCCTCATCATTTCACTTTTTAATAAACTTCTACAATTTTCCAAATCATATCAAAATCATTGCATTTCATGGGCGGGGTGCTCTGACTGGCACACAGCCGGGGCTCCATCAAGGCACTGCTGTAACAATCACAAATTTAGACACATTTCTCAATAAATCAATTAAATACTATAACCCTAAAATTATCCTGCTTCAGTACTGTAATTGGCTGACATAAATCTTCAGAAAAGCATATCGAGTGTACAGAGGAACAACTGATTTATTGAGCTACTGTCAGAATTTCAAAACAAGGAAATAGTGTCTCACAATCCAGTAAGTTTGTTTAATGAAATGTAAGTTAAGTGTAAACAGTCTTAAAATATATGTGAGTTCAGCCTTTTGGATGAAGAGTAACTGGCTCGTCGTAAGCTGTGCTTTCTTGTTTGAAGTACAGTTTCAAGAGCCTGGATAGGTGCACTGCCCCTTTCTGCAAACAAGTGTTTGAGCCTCCGCTCCCTCCCACCTCCAAGGGCGGATGGATCACCAGACCTTTCTGATGCTCTTTCACAGCTGCCAAAAACCCCGGTGGATTTACCTTCAGATGCTTGAGGTGAAAAAGAACTTGTTTTATAATTAGGGGGACAGCCATATGAAGATTGCACGCAGTCATGACGGTGATGAAAATGCAATCCAGATGTCCTGATCCCTGCTCCGTTCTGGAGTGCAACTGGGATTTCCGTGTGCTCTGCTGTTGATGTCTTGTTTAGAAAATTCTCTTAAATGCTTGTATATGTACAAATACTTTGTCTATTATTCTCACAGAGATTCTGGATAATACTGCTGACCATATTCCTAATTGCTCCAACACCAATTCTTTTTTTTAAGCTAAAAATGAATTATTCCTTATGAAAAGTATAAAATACATATTAAAATATTTAGCTGTTTATAGGCAAAAAAATAGTTCAGCATGACTGTACTTTATGTTTAGTTTCCATGATCGTCTTAGATCACATGTGCAGTTCGATGTGTGAATATTTAGCATATTCAGCCTTAAGGGAAAAAGGATTTCTGTCAGAGCCACCCTGCTGACTGTGATCATAGCACTGCAGGTCTGCTCTTAATACAGGAGCTATTGGCTTTGAACAGGGATATCTTAAACTGAAAATGGTCACGCAAGCCCAAACCTGATTACCCGTACCTCACTAAAAAGTAGTACAGCAAGATTGAGCATTAATATGAGATTATATTAGCGTTTAATGTAGTTATGCTATTATACAGAGAGGAAAAAGAGAAAATTCAAAACTGTATCAGATGTCTCCTGGAACTGCTGTGTACTGCATCGCTATGCTTATCTTCACAGGCAAGATGCACTCTGATGTGCAAAGTTGCAAGTGATGCAATTCCTTAAGGGCACACCGTGGTGTCCAGAAGACCCGGGTGTGAAATCCTGCAGTGCCGTGCTGCCTCTCAATGTTTGTTCACGCTGAGCTGCCGCTCAAGAGCTCTGACACCACAAACGCTTCTCGTTGTAGCTGCTTGCTCCTCCCAAGCAGGGCCTGATCCTGCAACGGCAGACGTGTGTCCAGCTCCCTGGCAGAGCGAGGTGCAGGACGATGGGCTCTGGGTTTGGACTCAGCCAACTCTGTTTTCCTTTTTCAGAATCACCCAGCACTGCTGCAGTTTGTAATACAAGCTGAAAGTAAACATCTAGTCATCAATCTGGAGAGGAATGAGTAAGTACCCTTGTTGCATGTTGACTTTGTACTGGAAGCTTTCAGAGAAGGGTTATAATTTTAAAATTGATAGTTTCAAAGTAACCTGGGGCCAAGTTTGCTACTGGTCCTTCACGGAACAGGCCCCTAACAAGAGAGTTTTGTTCCAGTTTGGAGTGTGTGTATTTGCACACTGCTTATAGAGCAAGCATCTCAGTGGTCATCTGCATTTATGTGAGACTGGAAATGGACAAGTTGCCTCCCAGGGTTTCCCTGTTCATTATTATCTTTATTTGATTTGGGTTTGTCCTCCTTTCCTGTGGTAAGCCCTTTTATTTACAGTAATGCGGAAAATCCTACAGTCTTTGGAACTTTTTTCAGAGGACTCATCCCTCCTAACGCTGCCTGCAACCACGGTTGCCTCCATGCAGTGGCCATTGGCTTCTGCTCAGGGAAGATGAGTCAAGCATTTGGGCTTAAGCCCTGCTGGACTTTTAAACAGGAGCTCTCTGGGTTTGCTGGCAAGGGCTGATGATGGGATGTTTGTGCTGTTCACGAGGCCTGTGACCAAAGCTGAGCTTGAGCCGTTGTTTGTGGGCTGTAAATATTGCATCTTCTTCCACGGGCTCTTGACAACTCCCGCTCATGTCCGTAAGCTTTCAGAGAGGGATACCAAGGGGTGCTGGAGAGATGGTCCCACAGGAGAAACCCAGCAGAGTTTTTACAAAGGGGTGCAAACCCAAAGGAACTCACTTCTCTGGAAGTACATGACAAATGGAACCAAAGCCATCAAAGTCTTAGTCTACCTTCTCAACTGTCCAACTGCTCTTCCCCTAAGAGCATCTCAGGGATGTATTGTGGGAACCCAGATCAGGACAACTACGTGCTGCTTGTCAAAGGAAAACCAAAGATCACTCTCAACCTAGGGAAAATTTTTATACATCTTAGCATGATCTGTGTGTTCTGTAGGTTTCCCTGCTGTGAAATAAAAGCAGCAGAGGTATTTTTTTACTGTAATAGAGAGACCATAGACGTAAGCAGTGCAGCCTTATGTGTTAAGGGGAAGGAATGTGCATGCGAAAGCAAATGTCCAAGGGAGGCTGGGTACATGCTGCCTCAGGCTGGTGATGGACAACTTCAATGGAAAACAACGGGGCACCTCTTTAGTCCTCTGTAGCAAAACAACACAGAACGCTTTTTATTTCCAGTCATTTGGATGAACCCTAACATTACCCAGCTGTAATAGAAACCAGTTCACTTTATTATTCAACATCAGGCCCAAATCTTGAGCTTTTTTTACATTATTTTTAACGCTCCTTAGTTGCTAATTTCCTATCCTTGAAGGGTATGTAGATCCCCCACGCATAGGTTGCTCTGTTTCAGTAACTAGAGGAGGATTTAACTCCTTTAGTAAACAGGGATTTAACTTTATATTGTCTTAATCTTTGTCAAAGGGTGTGCCTTCCTTCAGGAATGGGAAGTATGCAGCAATTGAGGAAACTATTTACATTCCATGTCAGCGATTAAAAGAACATAAAACTGCTAATACAGGCCTTGCTGAACATACCAAACTCTCTTGTACCTGTAATAAAGTCAGATTTAGAAAATTGTAAGATGCAATCTCCACCTCTTTTAGAAGTAGGACATGAAAGTACAGTAAATTAACTCTATGAGCATCTGTCTGACTAACCAGATTTGGAGACGTTGAGATCTGCTCCTTAAGAAATACAGTGTTTATCAAAGATTATTTTTGGTTTACCGATCCCTATGGTGGCATGTCCACCAGAAGATTTGCATTCTAGAAGAGTTGCATATGGTGTTAACAACATGAGGTTCTTCATCTTAGCAGGAGCTTCTAGGCAGCATTTGTAGCATACAGGGCAGTTCATAGATCCCAAACCACAGAAAAAGTCGGTCATGGCTTTGCAAAATCATTTCTCCCTTTTCTCCAGTATTACTGACTTTGATTTTCGGAAGAAATAATGCTGTGAGTGTTGCAAGTCTGTGCAGAAGTTGTATCGGTGGGTGTGCATGTAGGTCTATTTGTTACCTGTTTCTGTAAATAACACAGTGCATCAGTCTGCACGACTGGTCTGTGCTCCCCAGGGCAAACAATCTCAAGGCCTCTGTGTTTCTCTGTGGAAATTGGTGGTTGGTTTCTTCTGCCTATAATGATGTTTTGGGGCATGTTGTCGCTGGCGTGGAGAGGCTAATGGCAGCAGAGGAGGTGAGGCGTTTGGGGCACGAAGCAAGCAGCGTGGATGCACTGCTGGTTCCAGGGGGTCCTGCAGGTTCATGGAGTGAAAAATAATGTCCAGGAGAGAAATGAGAGAATGCATTTCTGCAGAGAAGAGGATGGGGAATAACAGCTGGTGGCAGGGGGCTAGATTGGACCTAAGGTAGATTATGGACTCCAGCGGTATGAGAAGGTCATTGCATACCTGGAGAAGGGAGCAATGTTTCCACGCTGCAGCTCCTGCCCGTGAGTCTCCAGGGCTGCAGAGAGGACCAGCGGACATGCATACAGACCCTGTCTCCTCCAGCCTTCTTCATCTTCCTGATGTTAGCATGAAACATGCAGCTCAGATATCTTGAAGGCATTGATGCTGAGCATTGGAGTAGCCATTAAATCAGCATGCTTTAGGTAGAAGTAGAGCACTAAACACAAACACCTTTTCCTGACTAGTAAGTGACAACACATATCTGATACGTGTGCTGTTATTTTAGTGTAGTTTCATGTAAAGCATGTTATTCCTTGGAGAATGGTGGGGGTGGAGGTGGATGGGACCCCTAAATTACATAATTTCTGCATTGGGTTATGCAAAAAAAAAACTGGATGTGATTTTCCATGCTTAGTAGAAACAGCTGCTTTGAGTAGTCTTGACATTAAACTCCATTTATTGAAAACCTTAGAGATTTTCCAAACCTTGAGTTATATTTCAAAACATGATTCAGATGCATTAGGCAACCCCAAGTGGGGACTGATGTGTTAAACCATCTGTTATCTATGGAAATATTTAATGTCAGTTTGGTGCTTTCTGATATTCAGACTCAGCAAGATGTGTTCATATGTACTGGGCAAGATGTTAGAAGTTAGTTCTGGAAGAGTTACTGGTACCTAACTTCACAGCTTAGGGTTTAAAATCTTCTCTATGGTTCCCAGCTGTTAAGATTACTTTTGTACATATTCATTAAATCCTTTAGTGATTAATTTTCAGGCATCGCACAGTTGTAATTGCAAAACCAAAATTATTTGCCGTGAATTCAATCTGTCAATCATGGAAAAGCTGCTAGTGAGCTTAAGTTGCAAGTACATTTCTTACTATGATTTAGTTGCAAAATATGATTGCACTCTTGAGAACCTTAAGCTCTGTAGTACCTTAAATGTTTTAGAAACACTTATCATTTCCAGAGATTTCCAGAATCAGCAAATCATCGATCAGCTGCAAAATAAACCACTCTTCAGAGCAGCTGACTGTACTGGTGTGCATTACATCAATAATACTGATGCACTTCTGTTGTGCAAGGGACAGTAGTGTATGCACATATAAATTACTTTAAAGCTGATTGCAGCATGTGGGTCTTAGAGGAAAGTAGGCTTACTATTGTGTAAATGAAACAAAACCCCTGTAAGATTAAATCTGAGTTGGAGAGTGGAACAGTATGTGACTACTGGCTGTTTTTCTGCAACTGGAAACATTTGACACTATGTCAGAAATACGTCTGTATACAGCAAAGTACTTAAGTGTTCTTTTAACTTTAAACATATGAGTAATCCAGGTAAAGTCAGTGGAATTACTTATTTTCAAAATTAATTTCATGCTTAAATGATTTGCTGACAGAGGTCATAATTATGAATGTCAAAGAAATATAACTTTGAACAGATGTTAGAGAGCTTTTTCAGTGCTGAATCCTGTATGTACCTGAGTCTGTGGCAGATAAAGATAAAAAGCTGAGGTAAGCCGAGAGCATGTGAAGGCAAGTATGGAGGTTGGATGGCTTTGCCCTGAGGACATCGGCATCGGCAGCATCTCAGGTGTGTCCTGGACAATTTCCTTCTGCTGGGACTTCATTGACCAGCTTTGCAGAGGGAGCAGTGAGGGTGCAATCAGTGCGGTTGTGGCTGACGGGCTATTGGCAGTGTCCAGGGAAACGTCAAAATGGAAAGAAAAAGCTCAAGTATTTTAGAGAAGCAGAGTTCACTGTTCATTTCCCTGTAACTTTATGCTCTCTTTTGTTGGGTTTATTACACAGCCTTTAAGAAAGAAATATAAAAAAGGGAATAGATGAGGTTAGATTGCTGCCTTTTATTCTCTCAGTAAAAATTCTTCTCTTTTATCAGCAGGCAAATCTACCCCAGGCCATGGTATAAGTCCCCGCCCTATCCTTTAAATCCCCTAGGATCCCAGAGATCTCCAGAAGTTTAGAGCATCTCTGACCATCCCCCTTGCATGTTTACTACGTCTACATGGAGACAGAGTACCAGGGATGTATTGGGATGTGATGGTTCAGTATTGGAGGTCACTTTGAATGCTTAGCTCCAGGACAGATGAGGTTCCAGCAGTATTCCCTCAGTCTGAAAAGCAGGTAGTAGGCATCTTCATGCGTAGTGCTAATGTGACCTGTTCCAATGAGGCTTTAGTGTTCAAAAGTCTTTTGTATTCTTTTTTGGTTAAAAGAAAAGTAGTGCTCTCTTCTTTTCTGCCTGACCTTTCTGAATAGGAGCACTGATTTGTGTGCAAGTGACATTCTGGCTGGATTAATTTAGCAGGGAAACAACCCATTTCCAGTGCCAAAGAAAATAGCTGACAAAATTTGTTAATGAATTGACATGCTTATATACAGTCAATGGCTTTAAATACAGATAGAGGAAACAAATCTAAACAAACTAATACCAAATAGAGAAATGGGACCTCAGAATATACTTGCTATTATAATTCTGTGCTGTAACTTAGCCAAAAACACTGTGACCCCTGACTGTTTTATCTGCAAATGCTGGAGCTGGCAGATGTACTGCAGCATTTCAGCGTGAGCTGACAGTGACAGTTGGGATTTCACTTTAACTGAAGCAAAAGTTTCACTTTAATGGCAGTAACAATTTTTCCCTTCTGTAATGGCAATAGTCAAATGGTCTACACCACGCTGAAATGTGAAGATTCAGTTCTTGCAGCTGCAGTAATGCTGATATCAATCCGTGGCTCTAAGGGTACAGGTGTTTGGTATAGCTTTGTGGTATAAGGAAGGTATATTTAGTGTGGGCGTTGAGATACCAAGATTTGTTCTGGAATTGAGAGAGTATTAGCATGGGTTGGTATTAGCAATGGTAGGCGAGACTGTGTGGTTGGGGCTACGTTTGGCTGCATCGTTTTGGAGCTGTGTGTTGGAGTGAAAGGGTTCAGGTCCATCAGGAGAGAAACTGCTGCGTTCTTGATCTGTTTTTCCTCTCCTTACATAAATACACCAACAGAAAGGAACAATGAGAGAAGGTATTTATAAGCTGATACAACACGCTGGAAGTGGAGAGGATAAAAGACTGGAATTTCTGTTCTGGAGACCTTCCTGTGGCCAAATGTGATAATCTCTAGCACAGCCAAACTTCTTCTCCCATGCCCCATAAACCAGCAATGGGGCTGCACCAAGTGCCCTGGAGAGCAGAGAGGACTGTGTCCTATTCGCAACCCAGACCCTGGGTCTGGGGGAGTACGTGGGGTCAGGAGAGCCAGTGCTGCTCTGCCCTTGCCCTGCAGCCTTGGCACGTGGGAAGGACGGGGGGAATGATCCCCTTTCTCAGATAGTAAAACTGAGATATGGGGAAGTTTAACGTATCTGCATGTATCGCAGAACTACAAACATTCGCATAGCATGCAAAAAAATTAGAGTCTCATGGGTAGGACAGGTACTGTTTTCTCTGCACAAATGTTTTCCTGAGAGTAGTAGTTCCCAGAGCTGCATCGGTCGACAGCTTTGAACCAAGTTAACACAAGGTTTTGCTTGTTCAATGTCTGTCAGTCAGAGCAACCCTAGAGCTGTACCTTCCAATTAAATATATAACTGTAATGGGGAGGGAAATATACTTGCTGGTGCAACAAATTTCATAAAGAAGCGCCTGCTTTAGATTTTGCTCTCTACGTATATTGCAGCAGTAGAATACTACATTTTCAGAACTGTGTTTTAATCTCCCTTTGTACTGCGGAATGTGAGGTTTGCAGCATTTCATTTTGACATCGCTCAGCAGAGAGGTCGGGGAGGAGAGCTGGCTATCAGAAGACAATAGGAATGTGTGCTCCCTCCCTCCCGCGGGTGGGCTGGAGTCAGCTCGATTGCAATGATAATGAACACACGAGCAAAATGTAATCATCTAGGACTGTAAAATAAATAATTAGGGGAGAGACAAGAGATTAAAACAACTTTCTGGAAAGCTTGTAATCTCCCACTGATAGTCATATGCCAGCCCACGTGGCGCAGAAGCGTTCTGCGCCCAAGGAGCGATGGCCTCGCAGCCAACACCGAGTTGTTTTGCAGGTTGGCAGGCGAAGCACGGGTGCATCCAGCTGGACCCAAGCTTTGCTCACAAACCTCCTGGGTGTTCCTCACGTGTTTCTGCTCCATGGGCAGGTTTCAGATTGCTTTTATTTGTTGAGTTTTTTTAATTTGTTCCTAACATGAGTGAGCAGCATTTCAATAGCAGCGAAGGGGGAGCACTGAATTCTGCTTTGCATCGTCACATGCCCAATCATTATCGGGGATGTATGGTCTCCTTTTCAGAACACATGTAAAGATACCAGGCCAAAACCAAGAGGAATCTCCTGCTTTCAGAAACATTTGTGGATATTGCTTTCTGGCTTCAGAAAGACAGAGAGGACTGTAAATGAGTTTTCAAGTCAAAATTGAGGCTGAACCTGCTTTTAATGAATTTTCTATCAGATATTTTCACTCCCAGGGGTCCAGTGTCTTTGAATAGGAGCAGATATGCAACAGTACGTCCAGTGTCTCTAGAATTTATCTTCCTTTTGCATCTAGTGGCATTTTGCTGGCACACGCTTGATTCCTAGGATCTGAAATTCTCCTGAAGGCTTTGCAGAGAGGAGGACAGTGTTGCCTTCATAAAATGCTATAGGGAACAATGCCAGCTATTTAATTTGCTTATAGTGTTCACTGTTTCATGTATTTATTTTTAGAGGGTTAGTAAATACAGAGTACACTGAAGTACAGTTCCTCAGATGAATTCTCCATTATTTTATGTTGTATGTGGAAATGAAGTATTCAAAAGGAACAATTCAGTTCTGCTCATAATCCCTGTCTGGGAACCTGATCAGCATCCCCACAAGGCACGGGGCTGGGCACAGCACGTGCATCCCCAAAGCACAAACTGCACATCCGTGAGGAAGAGGTACACTTTATTGTTTCCCTAAAACATGTATATTTTGATATGGTGGACTATCTGTATTTCAGGTTGCTGCTGCTGTTGGCACCTGTTTGTATGGTGGTGCATTCAGGTAATCATCCCTTCCCTGAGTTCGCACTCCTAGGATTTTACCTGGGTGATGGATGTAACAGAAGGGAAGCAGCAGGAGGAGGATGACCCATGTCCTGGCAATACATGTTCTTGTCAGTACAACTGGAAAAAAGTCATGACAGTAAAAAACAAAAAAAGCAAGATGCAAGTATTTGAGGTTCCTTTTAACCTTCTCTTTTGTTGTGATATTTACGATTCATATCCTGAAGCTTTTCTGCTCCATCGTAAGTTTAGAAAAAAACAAAAACCCAACAAAATAAACCCAAACCTGATAATATTGTCACAGTCATGGTAAAATCCCAAGGTTTGGCAGCTTTGCCATGCTGTGGTCATGGAGTTTAGATACATGAAGGTCCAAGAAGACTTTTTTTCTTCCCCCCACACTCTGCCTCAAGTGATTTATGTTTTGAGGTCCTGGGACATGGTTTTACATCCCTGTGGCCTTAAAAGAACAAACCTTTATGAAGCACCAAGTGTAGGAATTTTTTTAAGGGACTAAAGAGAAATTAGTCATCCTGGTCTCGTGAAGAGTTCATACCTTAGTTTCCTTTAAAAAATCTGAGTCAGGAATTGAGTGCAGGAACATCCACATAATTTTTTATCTAATCTGTCTCTCTTTTTTTCCTTTTTTCTTTCTTCCTCCTCTCTTTTTTCTTCTTTTTTTCCTCTTTTCCCTTTTTGCTGTTTTTTGCCCTTTTTAAAAAATCCTTTGAGTGGGATTTCCAGGTGTATATGAATTTCCATAGACAAAGTGGGGCAGTCTTCAG
This sequence comes from Pandion haliaetus, assembly GCA_013401275.1. NCBI lineage: Eukaryota > Metazoa > Chordata > Aves > Accipitriformes > Pandionidae > Pandion > Pandion haliaetus. The sequence continues at coordinate 111,311 of VYZV01012842.1, read as the reverse complement.
CACTTCAACCTTTTCTCTTCTGCCAGGGGTACAGGTAGGGAGGCCGGTGTGCACAGATCCTCGCTCTAAAATTATTTGTGTCCTCCTTTCTCACAAAATATGGGGAATAAGGAGGGGCAGCGGGAGGAAGAAATTAATGTCCCACATTGACAGGAGAAGAGTATGATCCCTGGATATTTCTCTGGGCACAATCTGATTCAACATCACTGATGTAACGGTTTCTTTTACATTTTTTGCGAGAGGCGTATGTGACTCAGGCAGCAGGCATGTCTGCAGAGCTGCTTGCTGCAACAGATGTTTCTCTGCATCTACTTACGGAAGGTTTTCCTCCTCAAAAAAAAAAAAAAAAAGAGGAAAAGAAAAGAAAAATATAGAAAAAGAAGAAGAAAAAAAAAGAAATTAAGAAAGAAAGAGAGAAAAAGCCAGATGCAAGGTACTTAAGGACAAGAATCTTCTCTATAGGGCTGGATTCAGAGGAGAAGCAGATACTTTCCTGGACGCTAAATTTGAGACTCTTTCCAGAAAATGTCAGTTCCTGTCCAAGTGACAGAGCAGTTTCTCAGGGCTGCAGAGGATGGCAGAAAGCACTGCCGAAGAAATAAATACCTGCTTGCAAAGCGTGGTGGGGGTGAGGTGCTCCCGTCGCATCCAGCTCTGCTAGCCCCGGGCCAAGTCAGCTCACCTCCCCACCGCCGGCTGCCCAGCTGGGAAGTAGGACTCACGGTATTTATTTATTTCATTTCCTTTGAGCGGAGCCTTGAGGATTAATTTGTTCACATTTTGAAGATGAAAAGCAGCATATGAGCACTAAGGATGGCAATATCGGCCAAGAGGGATGATTCAAAAAGCAGAGTCTATATGAAGAGTCTGAGTGTGGAGGAAATACATATATGGAAACATAAGCTTGGCAATAGGGCACTTCTTTTTCCCCCTCTTTGATGTCTGGCCTCAGTAATCCAGACAGATTTCTTCAAGAAATTGGTCCAATTTATTTCTGTGCTTTTATCTTACTACCTGCTACTTGTTCATTTGAAGTAGCTATGAAAAAAATTGAGTACCTGGCTGCGTGTAGAAGTATGCTTTTTGTATGAATAAGGTAATTTGAGTACACTGTAATACTCCCCCTAAATGGGACTGTTCTTGGCAATTTATGCTTCCCAAGTCCTCTCGGGATGAGGGCAGAGCTTGCCTGTTCCTTCATCTGACCCACATATTTGCACTTTCTCAGTGTTGTTTAGTCCAGTAAAAGCACACTGTCCTCTTCCTATCTGATGCTCTTTTTTCCCCCAAGGAAAAAAAGAGTTATGTGCAGTTACAGCTCTAGTTATGGTTCAGCTCCAGTGCAGTCTCTATCATATTACATATTTTATCTGACTAGCATTCTGGTATCTGTGTTTTGCCAGTGATTATGTATAAAATGATCATATCTTATTACAGTTCTTCAGTCAAAAGAAAGAAGAAGAGGAAGTATGTATCTCCTGCTCTCTGATCAAAATTAGTAAACTTTTGGCTTCAGAAAAGTTGCATATGACATTTAGAAATAAGTTAAAGCAGGCTTCCGAGTCAAACTTAATCAGAAATGCATATATGCAGCCACTCTGACTTCAGGGAAATGGTTGCCTATTTACATGAGAAAAGAATTTGATAGATATGAATATTATTTTTACTCTGGATATTAGAAAAAGGAAAAAAAAACTGAATGGGAATTAGGAGATGGAAGTAAAGATATTTTTACAACTTAGCCTTTACTACACCTCTGAAAACCATGGAAATAATAAGTTTTCTTTACATAACATACAGGCCCTCAAATATAGCCTAGAATTTTTGTCTGCTTCCCTCTGTCACTCGTATTGATGTGGTTTACAGACAGGTTCTGCATTTTCTCCTCGTCCTTGCTTGCACTTTGTGCTCTCCATCTCTTCCCATTCCAAGTGACAGGTAAAGCGAACTCCACATTCTCCTCCCCATGCCCCCAAATCATTTATTCTTGTTATAATTTAATACTAAGGCAGTAAATGCCTTATCAGTTTTGAAACAACGGTCTGGATAATTCCAAGCAGATGTGTCTCTTTCTTTAATCACAACATCAGTTATTTTTTGGTCAGTCTTGATTAGCTGCTTCTTACATAATGAGAAAGTATAGTTAATGGCCACTTATATGTGGGTTGAACATGCTGAAAAGAACAGCTTAGCCCCTTGAGAACAAGAGGCTGATGAGCCAGTAAAATCAAGCTAAATGGAATGAGTCTTCATTATGAGTCATTAGAAAAGATGACGCTTTGGCTAACAGATGAAATATCTTTGATGAAGACCAGTTGTAAAAGCACAACTTAATGCTTAATAAATGTATTGGGGTGACTCATAAATTCAACATACACATTTGTTTCTTTGCAGTACGTGTCAAGTCCGGTGCAATACCATTTCCTGTATTAGATGTGTCCCCTGGCTGGATATGGGCTTTAAAAAAGACACCCTTACAATCACTGCATGAAAGATGACTGTACGATAACTTGGCTGAGGATTAAAAATGAAAATAAGAGTGTGCAGACCCACTGCATTTGGCTGGAAAATGGGCAAATCTCCCCTTACGGACTGGTTAGTGCCTGTTAGGTGTATCATAATTTGATTAGATTTGAAACTGATCTAGTTGGAGATTGGATTGGGTTGGATTGGATTGGTGGAAGCTACAATAGTTTAACTTGTTCCACAGACCCATTGGATAGCTTATGCAGTTTTAGTTGGACAAATAAAAATCTGATTTATGAAACAGCAGGGGTTTTGAATGCTACACAAGAAATGAAAAATAGAATATATCTCTTACCCCTACATAAACAGCAAACCCCCTCCCCCCCAAATACAAAGTAGATAATGTCATGTTATTAGCTGGGCTATAGTGTTGAGGTAGCACAAAAACTGGCAATGATTGTAACATAAATACTTCTGAAACAAAATATTTGGAGAGGAGAGGAGGGAATGTGATAGGAAAATTTTTTTGGTTTTGTTAAAGATGTGTGTAGTTAATAGTGTCTTTTGAAAATAAAGCAATCAAAAGCAAGTAGCCACTATTTTCACATTTACTTGTATTTGGGTTGAAGAATAGTACAATCTTTGTTCATAGAGGAGTTGTATCATCTTTAAAATCCTTCATCACTTTATTTTGTGGATGTTAATGGTGGCATATTAATGTCTTTCCAAATTATTGTGGGGATAATGCTCAAGTAGGGCATGCATTTGACTTTCTTTGAACTCAGAGGAGTAGTGATTTGGTATAATGATCTTTTTTTAAAAAAATCCAAAGCAGTTCTTGTTAAGATATATTTATTTAGTAGCAACTGTTTGACCTTTTGAAATAATAAGTGCTGTTATTTTCAGAAAAAAATATTGATTTTTGTATAAATTTAGAGGAGTATCCATCAAAATTGCAAGTGACAGTTCCTTGAGAGGAGTCACACATGCCTGAATGTAAAGACGGGTTTATCTTGACAAAGTTTGCCCAAGCTGTTCTTCAAGAAACAAGCATTTTCCCTTAGCTTAGTAATTCCTGGAAGAATAATACTCACCATCATCTAGGCAGCATCACAGGGACTGCTTTTTTTTTGTTTTCCGCGGGGTGAATTCATTTGTTTCATTGCCACACCTCCTAATAATTTAATTCAGATCAATGGTGCAGTCCCAAAGACTTTCTGTCTCTCTTGCTACAGCAAGACTGACATTGTTATGGACCCAAATCCTTCTAATAATTGGAAGAGACACACTTGTGTCTTCAATTTTCTGCCAGTGCTTGTGCTGCCAGCGCAGTGCCTTCTCCTCCCCCTGCCACTGGACATGCCCCACCAGTAAGCCCCAAGGTGTCGGGGTCCAGCGGTGAGTCACTGGGAGCAAAAGGGCCAGCAGCAAATATATATTTTTAATAAGTAATGAATTCACTTAGTAGGAAAGGGTAGAGTAGAGAATGAATTGTTTAACAGATTAATGTGAATGTCTTTTATATTTTATAAACCTCTTAAGTCCCTGGTGTGCTGAGCCAGGTTTTGTTTATGTACATGGAAACATGAAATCTTTTCCAGTCCCTGTGCAAATAACACAGAATTGGACTTCATTACATTGGCTAATTTAACAAGTCCTAGGAGGCTTTTTGTTACTCAGTAATAGAGGAGGAGCCACAAACCCCAGAACTGCTGCACCAGCACAATCTCTTTGAATGAAATAATCTTCCTTGCTTTCTAAGCACTCCATGAAGGGTTTGCCTGCGAGGCCTGAGTTCACAACGAACAAAGATTTGGGGAGAAACCCAAGTTTCTTCTGGGGCTACCTGAACTGCTGAGCAGCAGGCGAGAGCTTTCGTGGCAAGCTCCATCCCAGGTTCCTGCTGCAGCATACTCTCATATTAGTTTCCCAACAAATAGTTGGAAGCATCCAATTTTGGTGAAGCTATGAGCTTTAATGAAGGGTTTGAGGAGCTTTTCTTTATAATGAAAAGCATTAATATTCTAAAACTGAGAATTTATTTATCTCTTGTAACTGGTGGATAATCATGTGGTGCTGGGAAGCGAGGCATTTTAAACTGCTGATATTATTGCTGCTATGCCTGTTAAATAGAACTAATGCAAGCATTGCATAAATATTTTAATAGCTTTTTACAGTATTCCTTTAGAAAATGTTTAAAGAGCCACCTAATGTCAGACAGAGATACCTCCTGTGTAAAGCCTTGTTAATTCTCTTTTAATGGCTTTATTAACATTATTTAATTGAATATTGATACGTTTAGCAGCCCTTTAAGCATCCTATTTTATTGAGGTTTTACACTCACATATTGATAAGTAGCACAATGTAAGAGCACTGATTAATTGCATCTTTGCTTAATTCTATTTGAACTAGTTCAACATGAAAGATTAAATGTAGGTACGGGAGAGCTCTCTCTTCTATCAACTTTATGTATTTTATATGCATAGTTTGTACCACTTAATTTAGGCTCATTTTGATTCCCAGTATGCCCAGTTAGTAGGAGTATGATCACACTCTCAGAGCTAGGGGGTTCTAAATATCTTACTCTGTGAAATGTTCTGTCTTTTTTATCTCTTCTGTTATGAATAATTTACTTGTTGGTAGAGCTTCAGAAGTGACTTCTGTTCTGCAAAATCATATATATTTTACTGGAGAAAGTAAGTATTACAGTGATATTAGCTTTCTCCTTGGAAACTGTCCTTACAATATTAGAAGTCTGCAGAGAGGTGGATGCCTTGTCTTGTGTTACTTGGCTTAATAGCCAGCTGCTTTTCTTGTCTACTTCCACAAGAAGCACTAGCATTACCATACATATTTAATCATAACATGGTTGCTTTTCTCATCTCAAATGTTCTTCTTTGCTTCTTTATACACATTTTTTGCAAGGTGAAGAGCAGCGGGACTGTGGGAGATCATGTAGTGTACCGAAACCATGTCTCTAGGGCTTTTGCCGTTGTCGGATTTTTGAACAGGCTTGCTGCACTGGGGTGAAATTTGTAGGTTTTTCTAACAGTTACTCACCTATCGTTAAGACAATTAGAGGTGTAGCAGTTTTATTAAGTCAGGTTTTTTGTGCTTATTTTCATTCACACAGTCAGCTGAGACCATAATACCCCTTGTGTTTGAGTAGTCTTACCAGGTAGGTTTTGAATGGTCTGTCAATGTCTGAGAGTTATAACAGAGCAGGATGTGACCTTACTTATTTTCAGTTCAGCAGCAAAACATTCTCATTTTTGGCAGTAGAACTGAAAGGAGAAAATCCCTCTTTTGCTGGCTTTCCTGTAGTCCTCTTATTAAAGGAAAGGCATGGGTTTTCCACACAGGTAGACCATGGGGACAGTATGCAACCTGCAGCACAACATGTTTCGCAAGACACTCATGTCCTGAGATCTGATCTCAGCTCTATGTATTTTGTCATGTTTTCTGAAGACCATGCAAGGGCAGGTATGTCTGTGAAAATTCAGCAGGTGATAACTGAAATCCCCAAGAGCTGCAGATCCCACAGGATTCCCGAATTTTGCATTGCTGTGTATTTTTTGAGAAATCCATTTGTTTTGGTGATTGCAGTCTACAACTTGAGCTCTTCCTTACCTTAAAAATGGAGTTAATCTTAATTCCAGCCAGTCACAATTTCCTCCTCCTTACTTTATCTTAAGGGATCACCTAAGAGACTGCTACTGCTTGTGACAGTTGCCTTGAGCAGTACACTGACACTGCTGTGGGATTGTAAAACACGGTGTAGCGCTTGTGCATTATTAGAAGCGTTGGAGGAGGGATGTGAGAAAGGACTTGTTTGTAGGTTACACATGAGTCGGAGCACCAATTTTTAAGCAAATGTATAAGATGGGAATGTGGATATAGGCAGTCTCCTTAGCTGTGATTATAACTTCATATCAACACTAAAATGAAACCGTTGTCACCGGGGCTGAGGCTCTTGGCTGATAATTGCTGCTCAGGAATGCCGTCCTTGGCTCATGTGTGAAATGTTGGATTCACAGTGTGGTGGCACAGGGGACAATTGTCCTGATGGTGAAAGAAACAATCTAAAATTTAGCTTTTGAGTACTAAAGTGTTTGGGTATTTTCACTTTGGGGAGTGTAAAGCACGTAGGGAGTAACTGAACAGAAATGCATCTCCATTTGTGTATAAATCAATAATTCACTTTAGACGTGAGCTGGATCAGAATCCAGTTAACTCTTCTAGAGCTCTGCATTGTTAGCAGAAATATATTTGGCTGAAGTTAACTAATGGGAATATCAGACACAGAGCAGAAACTCATTAAATGAGACTGTCATGTTCTTTGTTTAACAATGCAGTTGAGCAAAGGTAGAGAAACAATGTGGTGGAGTAGTGACAAAAGAGTCTGACGGAGGAACTGGATGTAGACAGAGAGCAAAACTGATATGGGTAAGCCTTTTGTGGGAGAAGGAGTAGGACTTTTACCATCATTGATGATTTAGGGGAAAAGGGGAGAAATGGAGACCCCTTTGGTCAAGTTTTAGCACAGAAATGTAGAGGTCAGTAGGAAAAAAACCCTTGATACTATTGACATGATAAAAGGAGGGAAAAAAAAAGAATATGTGAAAGACTGCTGGAGGTACTAGAGATGTTGTGATTAACAGTCTGGAAGATCAAAGAGGCAGTGCTGATACTATGAGGGTAAGGAATCTGAGGGGATTCAGTCACTCTGAATGTGGATGGGTTTGCTGATGTCACGAGATGACAGAATTAATTCACCCAGCTTTCACACAGGCATGAAATCATGCAGTGAGGTGATTCCCAAGAACGCATGAGAGGACGCTGTGATTGCAACCTGGTTTACATAACACAGCATATATGCCATGTGGTACTCCATCCTGGACACCACTTCTAGCTGTTCACAGCAGGCTAAGGAGAGCTAGAGGGGCAGATGTATGTTTTGTGTAGGTGATGGCAGAGAAAAGAGGCTCAGGTAAGCTCTACGCATAGGAATCTTCTATGGAAAAGCTTTCT
>VYZV01012842.1:81203-103741 GCA_013401275.1 Pandion haliaetus | reverse complement strand
GTGGGCCCTAGAAGTCAGGAGATCACGTATGCACCCAGCTGGTCTGCTGAGAGTTGTTTTGGTTTTCACTCCTGGAGGGATTCTGAGAACAGAATTTATTGTGAAGGGATTATTACGGTCCAGAGATAAAGAAAAATTAAGATAATACCTCAGTCCAAGCAAAGGAAGAATGTCAAGTATGTGATTGACAGTGCAACTATTGATAGGACCAAAATATGAAAATCACTTTAACCCTGGAAGTTGCACACAAGGTACAAGGTAGAGTGCCCAGCTGGTACTGGAAGAGGATGTTGGGAAACTGTCTTTCCCCTTAGGAAATTATGTCAGGAATGAAGTATAAGGAAACTGACACAACGTGATAATTCCTGACTAAAAATTGTACAGGAAGAATAGGTTAGTTCAAGGAGACACATTACTCACTTAAGGTCATCTTAATTTGTAAAGCTGTAACACTGTCAACCATGAGCAGTTCCTGTGTGTTCTCCTCATCGTTATTTTCAGTTGCCTAAATGAAAAGATGTTTTCAAAGAAGAGAAGAGTTAGAGAGAAAGACAACAGGTAGCAATGGGAGAGAACAAATTGGTCACAGGATAGATTCTTTGCTTTACAAAACTTATCTAAAGAGAAAAATGCTGGAAAATACTGGATAGCGGAGAAGTAAAATGAAACCTAATAACTTAAGAGACTTGAAAATATGCTGATTCTATAATAATGTGTAATTTTTAATTCTCTCTGAGATCTTGAAAAAACAATTTTATTGACACCAGAATTGGCTGTCTGGTTTTGATTGTTGAAGCTTATACAGAACAGGAAGCAACCCTATTTTCTATAGGAAAATAGAAAACCTTATATTTAGGAGGGCTGGAAACATAGGATTCAGAAGCACAGAATTTTCTCGAATGGAGCACAGAGAGAAGTCGTTGCATCCACTAGCAAATGAACAAAGACTTGAGAATGGTTTTGAGTTGAGGTCCAGTCAAGGAAAAATTAGGAGGCTTTGGGTTTAGGAAGAGGTCTAGGATGTGACTTAAGTTCAAGTACTAAAATAACCCATTTTGGGGCTTGGATACTTTTGTGCTTTGTATCAGCTGTGTCCGTTTGGTTCAGAGGAGAATGGGAACTCCACTCAGACACGCTTAGAGAAGAGCTAATGTACTCTTCAGATATTTTAGTGAAAGTCAGTTCTAATTTATTTCTGTGTATTACTAATGTCATTGCATGAATCATTGCAAAAGATATGGAGATGAGAATAAAAAAAAGTTAAATTGGAAAGGCCTAGTATTTTTCATACCTTGTCAGTTATGACATTTAATCTTAATTGTGTCTGAATTTGACTGATTTTCCAATTGCCTGAGTTTAGCAAGAGTTATGTTGTTGCTAGGACACAGCTACTTCATGTGATACATCTATCTTCAAAGTAAAAGAAAGATTTTAAAGACTGATTCTTATATTTACACTCACAAGTATATTTTGTGCAGCAGTATCCTAAATGCAGAAGGATCATAACACCCTTATTCTGAAATAAAGGCATCAAGTGGTGGTTAAGGAATGTTTCATTTTTTAATCTCTCCATGGATAAATAGGAAAGAGGAGTGTGCTCTACCCTTGTTCTTGTTTCCTGTGATTCCTCAGTCATGGTTTGTTAATCATTTTCATGTTCTCAGTAGTGAATTTGATTTGTTCTGTTTCTATTCTGTTGCATGTCAAAGGTATCCTAGTACCATTCATTTCTGCCACTGATTTGTTTCCTCCTTTTGAAAATTATTCAGTAATTGTTAAGAACAGTTGCAGACACTCTGCTGGTTCTGCATTCCCTCGCAAGTTATCTCTGAATTTCTTTTTTTGTTATTGTCATGACATATGGGAATTCACTGTATGTGTTTATATGGACCCTGAACCATACCTGTAGTAATTCTATTCTATATTACAGGCACTAATTATGTAGTGGTGACTTCCAAGGCCAACTTTTGTAACATTTTTATGGAAAGATTTGAGACCTGGATTTTTCAGTGTGCCTGAACGAACTGAATGCCTGTGTCAGTGGCAGTGTGTTCATTTCTGACTCTCTTACCCCTGAAAGGCCACAGTAAAATTTCTGTAATGATGTAGACTAACACCTGTGAGGTCACTGTCATGTTTGATTCATGTCACTAAAGCCCACAGAAGCTCTGCAGGCGGCTTAGATGTAGAATTACTCCCCATAACTGTATTAAATGAACCTCTATACTGTTAATTGGTTTGAACTATTTATATCTGTGACCCAACTGTTACAGCATGTCACAGCTCAGGATGCATTTCAAGGACCAATACCTTGCTCTTGGTGACCTGACAGTTTTCTTTTTAATCCTGAGAGACAAGTAGCATGGAAATAGACTCATTAAGATTCATCTATTAATTAGGAGTCTTCCAGATTATGGCCATGTTTGGGTCCCAGTAAGTTCACACCACAGCCTGGCCACAGGATGAACTAGCTCAGACATATTTATTATCACTACACCATTAGTAAATATATAGGATGGCAGCACAGTTACAGGAGGGGAGCTGGGAAGTCCTTTGGCTTCCAATTTTTCTGTTCTGAAGACAGGTATTTCTGGAAAAATCCTCTAGAACCTATTTTTAGTCCTGAGAAAATACTTTGAAGAGAAACATTTAGCCATTCAGTCAGGAAGGAGAAGTAGGTAGTGTCATTAGTATAACAAAAAAGGGATAGCTGGACAAAACCCTCAAGTTACCAAATTAATCAAAGTCGAGTGTATGAGGCTCCGAAATAATAATGAATTTGAACTGCATATGGCACACATTTTTACCTAGGAAATAAGAGGGCCATTTAAAGCATGTTAAAACATTTAATTTCCTGACTTTATAGAGAATTTTATTTCAGAACTGCTAAAACTTCTGCTTCATATCAGCTTTTTCATTGGAACTTGCTGTTTCAGTGTGGCAACAGAGTGCAAGGCCAAGGCCATAGCAATGTGTTATGAGAACAGTTAGAATGTCATTCATCTTCAGAGTTCATGAAAAACTGAAAGAAGTTTGAAAGTTATGATAGTCGAAGACAATGACTATTTTACTAGGGCCATTTAGGACTGTCATTTGCATGAAATTAAAGATGTTCTCTTATAAATTTATGTATGAAGTTCTGACAATCCACATAATTTTAGAGACAAAGATTTAGAATGTGATACTGGAATTACATTTGGTAGATATATTGCTAGATCAAAGTCTGTTGATATTAATATGAACTCTCAGTTTTCTTTATCTTTTACAAGGGACTTTTTTTTTTATGGAGCAGTCTCCAGTAATCAGTGGTTCAAAAGGATTTTAGCATGCCCTGTGCAGGGAAGAGTAGGACACTGTTCAAGCACTCTTTGCTGCTTGATGTGTTTAAAAGGTTTCTCCAAATGGGCACTTTTGAGGTGAGAATTCAGTGCAGGAGAAAAAGCTTCTTTATCCAATATGAAAGCTCAATATGCCAAAAGAACAGATAGACATTCAATGATGTACAGAGAAGCTCTTGTGCTTTGAGGGTGGAGTAGCATGTAGGACCATAATACAAACTCAGATGCCATGAAAGAATGTAAGCAGTAATGTTGTATGCCAGGAAAAAATAAATGGATGATGTTCTACTAATAAAATATGCTCATGTTATCACCCTTGGCTAGCATTACTGACTTAGCTTGGGTTTCGTATTAATTATTGAAAATTGTGTGCCTTGTGCTCCCCAGAAGAGTGCTTTATTATTACAAATACAGCTGACATCTTGCAGCTGCCAGCACCTTTCTTAAACAAATTCCATCTTCTTACTTCTTCTGTGTTTTAATGTATGCATCAGCTTGCCAGAATGACACTGTGTTAGAGTATTAGACAGCACAACAGGGGCAGGCAAAGTAAGTAGCATAAGTTAGGCAAAGCTGAAAAATAAGAGCAGAGAACTGGTAGAGTAGATCTGTCATTGACATAAAATCAATGGCCCTACACCAATTTATCTGAGCTATGTTCACTTACAGTAGCTGGTGATCTCGTACAACAGGTAGTAGAAAAAGCATATTAGAGCAGACGTAATGACTAGCATTCATCGTTAGGTTAATGATTAATTGACCTAATGCTCATCTTTGGTTAATAAATTTATAATCATGATTTCCAAAGATGTCCATAATATCATTCATGGCCTGTAGCCATGATAGGCAGTGTCGTCCTGGCTGAGACCTCAGAGTATGATTGCTCTCCTCAAGTGTCTACAGCTACTAACGTGGTCTATGTTTAAGACCTTTGCATCAGGATGCAGTCAGTAAAATGTACTCTAGACATCTAGTTTCACTTGTATAGCAATTAAAACAATGTAAATATCTCTATAGTTATGGAATATAACTATAATGAGTGATTTCCAGAACATCTGGATGGATGTGGACAATGATATGCAACCATAAAGTATTTGGATGCAACAGTAACTTATCTGGATGCAACTGTACTTAATTTAGGATTAACATTATATCTAGATGGTCATCTGTAGAAATATTGTTTGAACATAATACTTTTTAAGACTGTCTATTTATCTTGACAGTCAGTAGCAGAGGATTTCCTCTATAATATGGAGGTAGATGGGTAAGTACAAATGTCTCCAGGTAATTTAGCTGTCTAGGTGTTTTCAGCTAGCAAAACTGTTGCTGACAGAAGGATCTAAGACAGTGGCAACACCTTTGATCTCTCCTGCTGTCCTCCTGTGGCACAGCAGAGTTTTATGGCTTCTGGGCTTCTTTTGTGAAGGCTTTTGTTTTATTATGAGATTCTGGGAATTCTTCAGCCTGAGACGAATGGAGCTGATGTTATATACAACTTTCCAAAGTGAACATTTATTACCAGGTCATTCCTTCTAGTCCTGTATTCCTGTGATTCTTTTGCAAACTATTATGTCATGTGATTTTTATCAAGCAACAACATAATTTAGTTACTTGAGGGTGGAAATGTGGAATCAGGGACCTAGGATATTTGGGGAACCTTTGTGGCCTGTTGAATTTTAATTATATCTGAGCATATAAAAGTTAGGCTCCCTTAAGCAAAGCTATAATCCAGTTTTAATATGTAATGAGGAGGTCTTATCTGCTGAATAGAAAATAGTAATTTATCAGGTACAAATTATCTATAGATGGTGCTTTACAGCTACTGTCAATATTAACATTTTGTTTTTTCAACTTAACTTTTCAGAATGTCATTTAAGACCTCAACTTGTACTGCAAGAAAACGTGTATGCAAGATTTGATTGATATTCCAGTATGGATCAGTGCTAATGATGTTAACACGGGAATATAAGTCAGAATAAACATTACATTATTTTTGTGTTTGGTCTTGTGTCCGTGCAAGCCTTGTGTAGTGAAGTGACTGATTTCTTCAGGGGAAAAATATCTTTGAACATAGTGTTGGATCGGTTCCCTGCAATCTGTCTAAGTCAAGCTTTCAATATGATTTTCAAGCATGTTTCTTTGAAGAAAATATTTGACGTAGTAGATCATCATATTTCACTGTCACAATTATCATTCCCTTGATAATTAGCCATGTTTCCATCCAATTTCTATTCTATGTGCTATTCCTCACTGGTAGGAAGCTGGTGCTTTGGAAATGCAGTTCTGGCAGGGGATTATGGGACCTCGAAGGACAGACCTCCAGTTTATGTCTACCTGCCCTTTCTCCAGAGGCCTTTTGTAGGGTTGACCAAGTGGAGTGATGAATCGTCCTTAGTGCAGGACCATTCCCTTCCTGGGGACCACGTGGGCACAGAGCGGGGAATACAACCTGCGCACATATGGTGCGCAGTAAATCACAGCCTTGCAGGGAGTGCTGGTCCTTCTCCGTGCTGGTGAAGTCTGTAATTAGAGCGGGGACTGCGGTGTACGGTGTTATGGAAAGGACATGGGAATCGGCATGTCACTGCGTATCAGCTATGTGACGAGCCAGGCCAGAATGGAAAACTTCCATGAAGGCTTTGGAAATAGGGGCCTGATCTCCATGACAGTTTTGTTATGGCTTAGGGAGATTCAGCAATTGTGTGTGATTGCCAATCTAAAGTGGTTTGGATTCCAGTGTTTTAATTTGTTCCTTGAGCTGAAAAGTTTGTATAACATAGCTGTAGCTGAACTCTCAAGCATGTGAAAAGTCATAGCGTGAAAAAGGCTTGGAAGAAGACCCAGCTGTTTAGCAACCAGTCCGAATCATCAGCTGTGAATCCTTTCATTTGCCTACAGAGGAAATAATATCAGATTAATAAATGAAGCATTCAGGGTCTGGGCTGGGAGGTATGCAGGATCGAATAACACATATTCTAGGCAAAGACAAACTCAGACTGTAAATGCAGCTAAGAAACCCTCTGAGTCTGAACAGTACAGGCTGTGTTATAACCTGATTTGGTCAGGGAATTAAGAATTGATCCTTTTAGGGACTGACACTGCATTGTTGACACTTGTACGTGCCCTCCAGCAGCTTTTACATCTACGTGAGACTTGTTACACTGCACTCAAAAACATCTTAATCTAAAACTCTTTTAATGTTGGGCTCTTTTTTTTTTTTTTTTTTTAAAGGAAACTTGTTACAGTGAGATAGTCTGAAAGACTGGGACAACAGCAAGGATGCATTTGCCATTTATTTGCAAGCACAGTTAAACTCTTATGCTGTAAAGATCGTAGAAAACCCCAGCTAGGGCAGTAAAACTGACTTCCCTGGTTTGCTCGTGGAGATTCAGAATTATTCCTCTTTCTCTGGGGATCACAAGGAATCAGTGACAGAATATAAAGGCTGTGCATGAGATTTTCCAGTACTGACCTACTTCTTCTCTCATTAAAATCACTTTGAGTTTTACCATTGACTTTTCAGGCAGAGGCAGGCCAATCATGTGTGCTAATGAAACTGCTTTCCAAAAAGCTTCTTCAGTAGTTGTGTCCAACCGTTCCAAGCCATGGGTCACAGTACAATTTCAAAAGTATTGAGGAGCCCGTCAGCATTGTGAAACATATTTCCTGGCCCTGGGTGGCTCAGATTTGCCTCTTGCAGGCTGTAGCAAGGAGAAACCACAGAGAGGGCCCATTTCATAAGAATCTGCTTGTGCATTTGCCTCTGTGATCTCCCTCTTCAGGTCTGGTGGAGCAAAAGCATCATGAGGAGGAACCTGGCAGGAATACGGAGGCATGCTGCAATTCTCCCTATGATGTGCTACATAGGGGTTGTGTAAGACAGGTAGCCTCAGAGAATTCATTGCTTTACAATTTCTATCCTGTGAGCTTTAAACATTTAGGAAGACTTTTTTTTTTTTTTCCTTTATTGTATTAATTCTTTTGTAATTTGCACCATAGCTCAGTGTTTCACACTATCTGGACACTCGACAGGCAAGAGAGCTCTGCCAGAGGAGTACAGGCATAATGAAAAAGATTTTCTTTGGGGTTCAATGCATTTCTTTAAGAAGAAGCTTTACCTTGGTCAGGTTTTTTTCTCAAGTATCTAGAAGAAATGCTGAATAAGCTAACAACCTAAATGGATAAAAGCCCAATTTTCCTAATATTAAGGTGTCCTGCTTTCAGCTGGGATAGAGTTAATTGTCTTCCTACTAGCTGGTACAGTGCTATGTTTTTGAGCTAGGTATGAGAGGAATGTTGATAACGCACTGATGTTTTCAGTTGTTGCTAAGTAATGTTCAGTCTAAAGTCAAGGTTCTTCAGCCTTTGATGCCCAGCCAGCAAGAAAGCTGCAGGGGCACAAGAAGCTGGGAGGGAACACAGTCAGGGCAGCTGACCCAAAGTGGCCAACAGAGTATTCCGTACCATATGACGTTTTAGGAACTGGGGGGGGCATCGCCGCTCAGGGACTACCAGGTGCGTCGGTCGGCGGGTGGTGAGCAATTGCGTTGTGCACAACTTGTATATTCCAACCCTTTTATTATTACTGTTGTCATTTCATTAGTGTTATCATTATCATTATTAGTTTCTTCTTTTCTGTTCTATTAAACCGTTCTTATCTCAACCCACGAGTTTTAGTTCTTTTCCCGATTTTCTCCCCCATCCCACTGGGTGTGGGGGGGAAGTGAGTGAGCAGCTGCGTGGTGCTTAGTTGCTGGCTGGGGTTAAACCATGACATAAGGGTAGAATCAGAGCCAGGGATTTGGTTTTGGTCTAAATGAACTCCAGGATATAAAGCCGAGACCAAAACAAAAACAGAATTTTAAACTGTATGCTTGAAAGTTAATGAATAGTTACACTGTCTGGAATGCTACACAGGAAATAAAAACTCAGGGGGGGTTGTTGCTTTTTATTTGGGGGGGTGTTTTTTTTCTTGCACAATTTGGTAGTCAGAGATCTATAAAAGGAAGAATTGTGCATTCAGATAATTTAGGGAGATAATTTTTTTTTTCAAAGGAAAAAAAGATTATTTGTCCAAAAATTTTGGTGATGAGCCTGTGAAAGCCTGAGAATGCAGCAGCAGTGTGCCCTCCAGTGACAGGAGCTGCTACAGCAGCAAGAATGACAGTCTCTGGCAAGCTCTCTGGGGACTTCGCTACACACAGGGAAGCTTGGAAAGTTAAGATGAATTAATGAAAAATACAATGTTAATACAGGCTAAGTGAAAATATCTACATTCCACTCTCACCACCCTCCCTTCAGCAGATGCTATCATTCAGATGTGAAGTGCCCTTAATTTGCTGTAATCTTCAGACCCTTGGACGTTCATAGAATCACTTTTGGCTTGTAAATGAAAATATACCAGAAAAAGAATGCAGTTTCCACATACATAAGTAGCTGTCAGTTGTAATAATTTTATATACTTTGACAAATAGTCTTGCAGGAGTAAGGAGCTTTGTGCTATGTGGTACAAAAGACCTTGGTTTTGCAACTGGATTCCAGAAGGAAACCCACTGGTTTGGGACAGGGAGCTGTGACGGAGGGTGTTCAGCATACTGCCCTTTGTTGCACTGGAATTACTCCAAGGACTGCGCCCTGAAAGAAAATAGGCTGGCTTGCAAGAGAGGAGAGAGAACCTGGCATTTCCACTGTCCTCAGGGCAAAACACTTGTGCTGGGGGGGAAACCAAAAAAACCATTGCAAAAGCAGGGGTTTGTGCTAAGTTGTGCAGTGTTTGGTGGTTGCTCTAGCACATCCAACCTGACGTTTGTTGGTGGGGCACGTGTGTTTCTTGTGTGGCATACTGTTGCTTTGGTTTCACTCTTCTGCATTGGGGCAGTGTTGTCAACTTGACTGGTTTTACGGTGAGTGTCATAGTTGTGTCTTCATTTAGGTTTTCAGCACTTGTGTGCCCTAAAGGCATCCCAAAAGACGGGCAGTCAAAGAGTAAATAGAGGTGCATTTGTGCAAACATGTAGTGACTTCAAAACTGAATCTTGTCCTTCTGCATGGAGGGGATTATAACCACTGAGATGACAGGTCAGAGTGGGCAATTTTTTCTGACCCCTCTTTTGTTGTTTGAAACATAGGTCTTGATGCAAGACTCCTTCTCCCTTTCTGTTTTTCTCATGCACGTACAACTGTGTGCAGAGAGAGAGAGAGAAATCCCAGAACAAATGGGAAGCCAAGAAAGGAGAATGAAATCAAGAAAGCATAACAAAAGGCAGTGGTTTTTAAGAGTCGTGTTTTGTTGATCTGGGTGATGGGAGCAGAGATTTATGAGGTTGCTTGAGCAAAAGTTGAATTGTCTGTCAACTCACACTGCTGAATAATCATATTGCACACAAGGTCTGCCTTAAACACAGGAAGAGGGAAATCCTTGCTCTCCAGTGAAGTGAACTGATCATATGGAGAACTGCTGTAATTGAAATAGATCCTGATTTAATAAAATATTATTAGTAGTGACACTATCTTACATTGTCATGGCAGTTCTTTGGAGTGGCATTCAAAGTAGTTGCCAGGTGGGAATCACCAGCTTTTTAACTATTATTTCCCAGCTTTTTTTCTGCTCTACAGTACAAAAAGACCTCAGCTTACAAAGATGTAAGCAGTTACCTTTTGCACAAAAAAGAGATATTTTGATAAAAAACATATTTTGATCAGATCACTGTAATACATCAACTTCTTAACTAATATTTTTAGAGCTTTAGATTGCAGCTGTTTGCACGTTGTTTCCATAGCTCATGTAATTTTGAAGAGAAATAGCTGGTTTACCAAGTAGAACAAATCGTTGGTTTGCAATAACTATGTCATTGAAGAGAAGATGCAAGTCCACAAAACCACCTTGGGGCCCCAGATAGTGGGAATAATTGGGTTCCCTTCACTTAAACACTTCTTAAAGAATTAAATAATTTGATTTCTAAAGTATGTCATACAGTGTGCAAGTTCTCTTTGGTGTCTATAATTGCT
The DNA here is from genome assembly GCA_013401275.1 of Pandion haliaetus. Classification (NCBI taxonomy): domain Eukaryota; kingdom Metazoa; phylum Chordata; class Aves; order Accipitriformes; family Pandionidae; genus Pandion; species Pandion haliaetus. The sequence goes on along the minus strand of VYZV01012842.1, from coordinate 93,395 downwards.
CTACTTTTTAATGGGAGTCTTCTATGATAAAGAAATAACGCTCAGAGATGGTGACTGGAAGCTCTTTAGGACTCTTAGTTTTAGTTTATTTAGCACCAAAGAGAAAACTATTTCACATGTAGCCCAGGTTCCTTGACTTTATTTTCAAAGTAAAAATTAGTGATAGTAGACTAACATAAGCAAATTTCTGTAAAGCAGAAAAAACTCAGTATTTTGCTCTCTTCCAGTCCATATCTTGCTCCAAGTGTGCAGCTTGTGCAAATCCTGAGTATGTGAATGGTGTTGATTTCACTGGTACTTTTCCCACACTCACACTTATGCATACAAGTATCCAGTTGGAGAAAGCAGGCCTAATATAAAAGAAATTTATGTGCAGTCTTCCACAACCAAATTGGTTGATGACATCAGCAGGTACGACCTGCAAAGCTCAGAGAAGTTCAGCTTGCGCATATCTGTGTGCTTAATACACCTTATATTATTTAATTCCTAATGTGATTTCCCAATTTCTGCAGTCTGAATCATACAGGCAGATCTTTATTCTTTGTAATCTTACCGTGTTGATCAAATTTCGGGTTGCTCTCAAGGTGTGTAGGTGAGGGCATGGAAGTGGGAGGCATCTGCATGCACCTATTATAGAAATGGACCTAAAATCTTAAAACTTTCTTGGCACTGGTGAACACATTTTGTTAAGGAAGAGGAATTCCATTGCAGTGGCAGTTCAAAAGCAAAAATATTCATTTCTATATTTGCTTTAAATTGACTAAGCCACAGTAAAGTTCTTTCATTTCATTTCAAAAAATATGCAACTCTGTTTAAATGTATGCTAAAAGAAAAATATAAAACTATGAATAAAAAAATGTACCAGACATGATAGGGCTAGTAATTCCTGATTAGAAATCACTGCTACAGTTGTTACTGCTGTAGATAAAATTTACAGCTGTCTGAAGGTGTTACATTTAAATAGTCTCATTTGGAAATCATTATCAAACTTTGAATACACTTTAGGGGTTTTGCCCTTTTTTTTTTTTAACCTTATTTATAATCAGCATGTTGAAACAGTTCCTATTTCTGTTTTTCTTGTTTACTTCCTATTTAGTTATTAGGGCTGCAGACTTTTAAAAGCAAATTTATTCATTACAGGGGAGGACCATGCATAATATAGAATTCATGCTATTTATCAAAGCCTGAAAAATAATTATGGAATTTGTGCATGAAGGAATAGAATTTACACATGTTAGTAGGATGATATTGTTGTTTATCCACCAGAAAAAAATTGTTTGCCTAAGGCCAAAAAAGTGTAATATATTGCAAGACTCACTTATCAGAAGCCTCCTAACTTTGTGTGAATTCTTATGTAGATTTAACTGAAAGCTACGCTCTTGTCTGATAGAAAACAAAATAAAAATAAAGTAAGAGCCTTCGGTAATTTTTTTCAGTGGTTTTGAGGTATTCAGTCTCATTCTGACCTTTCAAATAATTAGAGATCTTTTGGAAGTAGCTTATCCTAGTGAAGGTGCAGTTCAGCCAGTCTGGGACTGTGCTGAGCAGCTATTTTGGGTATGATGGGTATCTTGAAGAGAAATTATGCTGTCTTTGGGTACATGGAAAAATTAAATGCACGCTAGACTTCACTTAGTTTTCAGTGGAGGTTTTTGTTATGAAGGTTTAACTACAGCTTTAATTTTGTTGTCTCTGTGAATCTGCCTACTGAAAGTTGTCGTTTGAAGCCAAGTCATTTTTACTCCGTTGCGATTCAGCCCTGTTTTATTGATATTTGTAAATATTTCAGAAACCTAGTGTATTCCTAATTACTTAATTCACAAATTATACAGCAGAAGGCTTTAGACTGAATAACCACAGCCCACGGTTAGCCTTAAATGGGTGTTGTAGACATTGTTTATTCTTTGTAAACCAGAATTTCAGCAGCGTTCATTCAGTAGGAAAAAGAAGAAAGAGAGAAGAGAGTCGTGTACCTGAATGAAGCCCCTTCCTCTGCAAAACTACCTGAACAATTTCCATCTTAATTAAATCTCTGTAGACTTTGGTCATGATAGATATCATCCCAAGAATATCGCTAAAGGCATGAAAATAAACCCCCAAAACGTCTGCCTTCAAATATTGTCACCAGCAAGGGACCTTACAACTTCAATCCAAATGTTTGCATTTCTTTGAGACAAAATATATACGTACACAATTTTCTAGTTGCACAACAGCTAAACTAAAATGAATACAAAATGGTATTTTATGACTTAGGTAACCTCCAGCTGTTTAACTGAAAAATATATGCTATTTTATGCAATAGCAATTTGGAATGCTATAAAAATAATTACTTTTAAAATCTATACTGCACATATGCAGATGGTTAACAAACTCTGGCTCACTCACCAGATGAAAATGATATTGGGAAAATCCATGCTCTAGAGATAGTGCCATTCCATTATAAATGTGCAAAGTATGCAAAAACATTACATCTATATTGTTTTCCAGAACAGACTGTATCTTAATGCCAGATGTTTTATTCTTTGCATATCTTGTTATAACATAACAATTACTGCTCTTTGAGTTTGTCCAGACTAGGAAAGGAAATGTGTATTTTAGATGCACTAGCTAAATGCTTGTCTGGTACAGAAAGAAGAGGTTCTACTAGTTAATCTATCTACCAGCTCTCTCCTGGTTATTCATATTGCCTAAATAACAGAGAACTCATTTTGGTTTGTCCATGCTTGGGTTTAAAGCATGGTATTAGTTACAGTGCAAAAACATAGCTCTTGCACCCGTCAGGACAACAAAGTCCACTGGAATAAATGGGAGTTTCTGTCGCCTGGAATGAGAATGGCTTAGGCACTAATTAGCTGGGTGAGTCACTTCTGCTGGCCTCATTAGTCTCATTGATTTGTCTTGTAGCCTTTACCTGAATGAAAGTTCATCAGTGATAGGAAAGACCACTTGAAAATTTCCATTAATTTATAGGTCCAAACTTAGATTTTACTGAACTGAAATTTGTAACGTTCTAAATTAAACATTTAGCCACACTTTTAGAGAAAATTAGGATCTATGTATTCCACAAACCTACCCTTTATACACTTCCACAAAAACTTTCCTTTATATGGGATCATTGCCAAAGGGAGCAATACCATTTCATTCTACCTATGAGTAGCATCACGTGCATCAGACATTTACAGCTATCCCAGCAGTCACATTTTTCAGTGAAATCAAGATTTAAAAAGTCATTTGTTCAGTTAAGACTGAATGATAAACAGTAAATTCCCGGTTTTCTTTTTGGAAGATGGCTTTTCCCAGAATTTATAAAGCACAAGTATATTCTGTAGCATACAGAGGGACTTTTATAATGAATTAAATCTATTTTAGTTGTCATCCTTTATCCTTATTACTGGGTTACTTAATTAGTAATTTCTGAGAGCAGCCATAATAACTGTCACAGATATTATAGGAGAGTCATCAACACTCTGCACATTAATAAAACTTTAGAGTTTTGTTAGTTTTCCAAGTGTTCCTGTTAAGCACTAAATGCTATTGCCAGTGTTTTGCCCACAGTATTTCATAATTGAAGGAAATCTTTCTTTAAATAAGTATGGACTGCAATTGTAGGAGTCTTCTAAGCTGCAATACATATTCTGCATAAGTATGCATTAGGAAAAGAATCTGAAATATGGTTTAACAAGCATGTGACAATAAATTAAGGAAATACATTTTGTTATGTGAGAAAAATTGGTTTCCACAAAAATACTCATCTCCTCCTAGTCACAGCTGTGACTTTTGAATATGTATTAAGCTCTGCAAGGATAGCTAAACTAGGAATTTGGCAGTAATAGTATATTCATAAATATACATGAAATGTGAAAAAATAGTTTACAGAATTGAAAGTGAACATTGGAAAGGGTAAGCATACATACCTTGAGATAAAAATTGCAATTCATTGTCAGCATATGAAGCCTTTGCTTTTAACTTATAAATGTTATAGTGTCATTAGATTTTCTCATATATGCTGCATTACTTATAATTGAATAGTGTATTAACAACTGAATGGTTGTTTAAAGGAAGAGAAAGAACCTTCTACCCAGGCAGTATAAGTTTTAATATCTACTCTCCAACAGAAACAACTCATTTAACATTCAAAGAGAGATCTTGGCTTTTTCTCTCAACTGACTTTACCTCAACAAACCAGATGGCAAATGTCTCATTGAAAGAGCCAGTGAAAACAGTGTCTGCATCTGCCCACCCTCATGTTTTTCTTGCCAGGAAAGGGGAAATGATATTAAATTTAGGGTCTTCTATTAAACACTTGTAGCTACATTTCTAGTTTTTCCCATTTTGCATTCTGACACTTCATTGGGCCAACCTACAGACAGATTGTACTTACTCTTATGTATAGCAGGGAATGAAATGTATTTATTTCATGTGACATCTTCCAACAATGAGCAAATGTGCCTTTGACCAGTATTTGATATTCTCCTTTAAATTTTTCACTTACGTATGTAGAGATCTGTTCTTTCCAGGGTGATCATCCGTCATTTGGAGGCAGAGTTATCTTGTAAATAGATGGTTAATATATATACCTCTGGAAGCCTTGCATAGCACAGGGTACTAGCTTGATTTACCAATTTTACAACATTTAAGCTTTCATATTTAGGGTAGCCAGAAAACAACTGAGATTATTATTTATTAGGGTTTTTTGTTGCTTACGTCACCACTGAGAACTTCTGAGATGAGCATCACACATTGCCTTCAAATTTTGGGGTTTTTTTCTGTGTCCTGTCAGCTAGTAAGAGTCAAGAAACAGGAAGAATGGAGCATATGGAAAATGTTTTCATATTTCTTCCTGTGAAATCTGTTTGGCATTAATATTATCACATTAAGAATTTGATTACTGGCTGATGAAGTGAAAAGCGAGGTAATAAATCATGTTCACAATGAGTTCATGTAGGAAGAGTTGGTGTGTTTTAAAGGACACATTAAATTCTGACAAAACTTACAACAGCACAAGAGTTTCTGGTCCACATCACTGGTAAAGGGGAGATCTTTAGAAAGGAAAGATATTAGAAGAGGGAGGGTAACATACCAAGAAAGTACATTAAACTATTGAGTCAGATTGGGTTTAGTAAGAGCCAGTGGTTGCACCTTACTTATTGTGCATAGCACATATAGAAATTTTCTTTGTATCTTTTTTATTTAACTCGCTCCGTGGTGAATTTTGCAGTGGAGAGGTATACACTGCAACACGGCTCAGTGGTTTTAAAATATTCTAAAAAACAGATAAGAAATACATTGTCAAAATAAGCACACTGGAAAATCACAAGCAAACTCCGAGCAACAGTAGTGCTTTCATGGACCTTTTCCTGAAAGCACCACCACTATTTTCAGTAAAGGGAGGGCGGGGAGAGAGAAGAGGGAAATCAGATGTTTTTAGATTACACTTGAGATAGAAAATAGATGTGATCTGTTCAGAGAATCGGTGTAGATTTTGTTTGCATAAATTGTAGCTGCTCTACATATTTAACCTTGAAAGACTTCTGTCAAAGAAATGCCGTTTTGTCAAGAAGTATCAAGTCTCATGCTCTGCAATATCTCGTTATACTGGAATACCCTGCATTTCCAGGCAGCCAGCAGGCCCTCTGAACACTATTATCTCCTACTTGTCCATCTCAAAAGCAATGTCTAATTTGTTTATCCAAACAAAAAATGGCATTTGTGGTGAATTCATATTAACCCTGAGCAAAAGTCCTTATTGGAATTTAATACATGGACTGACTGACTGACTTAATTGTGTTTTCAGGCCACAGTATAATTTAATGAAATATATCTGTATTAAAAAAAAATCAACTTGTCCCGCTGTATATTTTAACTTGCATCACACTAACCTGATGGATGTGTAGTAATTACAGGCAACATGTACAATAGCGGTTGAGAAGGATTCCATTAAATTCAAAGAGGAAGGATGCCTCCGAGTAGGAGCAGTCACCAGATTTATTGCCAGCAATGCTCCTCATCTTTGTGTTCTCTGCATAAGAAATTTGTAGCTTTCAGAAGGTCAGGTATGACACACGAGCTGAGATCTCACTATTATGAGCTTTATTTTAAAACATTGGTACTTAGTAGTGTCATAAGCGCCTTGGTATTCTCCAAGCCACTTAATATGCTGCTGCCTGTCCCCTCCATGGGTACAGTAAAAAAGGCCAGAGCATCCTATAGCCACAATTCCTAATTCATGCTGCATTGCCCTGGGAGATGCATTCCCAGCAGCCTTTTTCTCCTTTAAGTATTTTTGCATCTAATCTCATTGTTCTCCTTCTGCCTCCATGTTGGACATTTACACACAAATGTGTAGAGAACATGAGGTCCAACCGTTGTATTCTCTAGTCTGACCTTTTATTTATTCCAGACCACTGGATGCTATTCTGTTATGCCTGTGCTGGAGGGGTTGGCAGAGTTAGCTACCTGGGGCATGCTTTTTAGTTGGCAGCGCAGTGCAATCTCCCTCGGCTGCCGCAGAGCTCCCTGACATGCCTGGTGAGATAACTCAGACCTTCCAGAGAATCCCAGTCTAGATCAGAGGAATCTTCCTTCAATATTTTTCTCTTTTTTTTCTTTATGAAACCCTCAGAGCTGTTAAGCTGCCTCTCTCTCTCTCCTCTGCTGTATTCTTAAAGGCCATGTAATTATAGTTTGAACTACTCTCCAAATTGTCTCAGTTTTCTGCTACATGGGGCACTTTTTCTGATTCTCTCAATTGTAGGTCATTCTTTCACTTGACCACTTTTTCTCATGTCCAGAGACTTGGATGGCTGATGTTGTTACATAGGACCCTGTATTCTTCCGCAGTGACTGCTTTCCGAGAAAAAACTCCCCTCTTCTTCCTCACTACTCTGTGGCTATATGCTGCATTGTACTTGTTTAAGAAAATCAAACCCACCACTGATGTGGAGGTGTTTCCAATGGATCAATGTCTTTGTATTTTGCTGCACTAATAGACAACTTCCTTGAAGTGGCCCAATTAACAGCGTAGTGCTTCCTTTCTCATCATATGAAATTCCTTCCAAGTTTGAGTAAGCTGCATATTTTATGTTTACTTCAAAGTTGTTGATCGCAGTGCAGAATAACACAGTGCCTGCTACAAAAGCCTGTGGAATCCCATCAGGAACTGAATAAGGGCATTCTTTGCTGACACTCATTCTTTGAATTTTCCTGCTTCGTTAATTGCTGTTTCATTTAGCATGTCTTGTACATGGATCTTTAGTCAGTACAGTGTACAGTACTAGGTCAAATGCTTTACAGCAGTTTAAAACATGTAATCATTTTTATAAAAACAAACATGTAATCTGTTGTGGTTTCAGCTCAGCTGGTAACAAAGCACCACGAAGCCGCTCACTCACCCCCCACCACCGCGCCTGGTCACGTTGGGATGAGGAGAAAATCCAAAGGCAGGCCTGTGGGTCGAGACAAGGACTGGGAGGGATCACTCCCCACTTATGGTCACGGGCAAAAGACAGGCTCCACTTGGGGAAGAAAAAAAATCAGTTTCATTTACTACAAATCAAATGAAAACCAAGGGTATTAAGAAGGGAAAACCAAACCTCAGAACACCTCCCCCCACCCCTCCCGCCTTCCCAGCTCAGCTCCATTCCCGGTGCTTTCTCCCTCCTCCCCCCGGCGGCGCAGGGGAACAGGGGATGGGGGTTGAGTCAGCTCGCCACACATCGTCTCTGCCGCTTCTTTCCTCAGGGGGAAGATTCCTCACTCGTCCCCTGCTCCAANGGGGGCCTCCGCTCCACCATGGACCTCCCTGGGCTGCAGGGGGACAGCCTGCCTTCTCCCCACGGGCTGCAGGGCCATCAGCCTCCTCAGGCGCCCCTCCTCCCCCTCCTTCTTCACCGACCTCTGTATCGGCAGAGATGTCCCTCCCACGTTTCCCAACCCCCACACTACTGGTTCCCCTTCTTAAATCTGTTCTCCCAGAGGCGCTACCACCGTCACTCCCCTCCCAGAGGTGGGTCCGACATTTTGGCGCTGGGGACCTTCTAGCAGCTTCTTAAAGGGGCCGCCTCTGCAGCCCCTCTCCCCTGCCACCAAAGAAAACCGCACCACACAAACCCATAACATAATCATATCAATGAATGAAACCAGGTTTCCTTGACACGACCTATTTTCCTCCAACAGTGCTGACAAAGATTCAGTTACAAAACTTCCTTTTGCTTATTTTTGTTTTATAGGTCTCAGCCTTTTTAAAAGGCTAATTCAGTGGCTTTCTTCCTGAATCCAGGTTAAACTCTTACATTCTTGATAGTGGGAGCAGCTCATAGTGAAAACCCTGCGGGCTTAATATTGTAATATTGCTCCATAAAGTGGTGTGGGTGAGCTGGAAGTCACTCCTGGTTTGGTGTTTTCTGCAGCCATCTGATAATGGGGGAAAGAAAGGAAGGGCAATTAGAGGTGTGAAATATGCCCTGAGACAAAAATAAAGCACATGGAAGCCTCTGTTACTTGGCTTTAAGAAATTATATGCAAGGACATGTTCTTAAATTAATGAAGGCTGGAATATTAAACATCCTGGATTTAATATAGCCCCATCTAAATTTCTTTTGCTTTTTGGATTACTCATTAACATGTTTTCTTGTTTGGATTTGAAATACAATTGTGTTATTATCGTTATTATTTCCTGTAACTTTTAGCCTGCTTAGTTGTGCCTCACTGGGTCATTTTAGGATTTTAAGTTGTACTCAGCAGTTGGTCAAACTCTGAGCCTCTTGGTATTGGTGACAGAACTTCCACCACGTGTTCCCTTTTAAAATCTCAGTTTCCTAAAACGTGAAGCAAATGGATGCCATTCAGGTAGACACAATAGTGAATATGTGAATGGAAGAAAGCTGGAATACAGCTGAGGAGAGTAAAATGCTGAAGTTACGAGACAGAGAGTACGATGGGAAGCTGAAAAGGTCTCTTCAGTAAGATGTAGCCAAGACGATAAGATCACAGAGTCTGTAACTGCAAGAAAAGGCAAAGTCACTTTCTATAGAATCATTGCAAAATTTAGAGCCGGAGAAATAGCCATTAAACATGTCAGAATGCAGTTTTAGCTGCTTTGTATTGCCTTTGTATTGCGCATGTCTGCACCTTACAAACCACTTGAAAGCCTTGTCCTCCTGAAGAACAGGGTATGATTTTAAACAAGTATTAAAAATACGTAAGATAGGAAAGCTGTGTTATAATCTTAATGTATTTCAGCTGGTTATGCCGAATTCTCCTCTAGGTTCTCCTTCAACCTAGATGTTAAAACTAGCAGTTTGGGCATTACATCTTTGAAAAATAAATTACTTTTTGCAAGATTTTTTTTTTTAATACTTTATGTAAGAATAGTTTTTACACTTGAAAGAAGTCATAATTGTTATTTACCTGTAACTCATCCCATGAATCTGAGCTTTGCCTTTTGATGAAATGGGACAAAGGTGGTGGATAAAAGTGTGAATGTAATAATAACCTTTTTAGATGAGTGCTTGGAAACTTACTGTGACTGAGAACAAAATAGAGGTCATTTACTGCCAACTCTTCATCTGTGCTCACACTATTCCTCATTGTTTCTTACTGGCTAACTAACTTTTTTAAAAGGTAATGCATATTAAGAATTTTAATAGAATATCATAGCTGTTGGAGGTAGTCTAAAACTGCTAAAACATGAATATCTGACAGCAGAACACCACAACGTATGTTGTTTGAAGACACATCTAACAAGATTACAGTACAGTTTTGTTGGAAAGGTAAAGATAGAGGTCGATTTCCTCATCTGAGCATGGAAGTTCCTCACTTCCATGTTTCCCACCTAACACTGCTAGATTTTTAGTATTATTTTCATTATTCTGCTCTTGAAGTTAAGAGTCTGAATTATGCTTCAGTTTTAATTAGGAATTTTATTTCTTTTTAAGATCTTGCAATAGAAGTTGGATGAAACTAGCCATGAAACACTTCACATTGTGTAACCCTGGAACTATATATGTCTTGTAGCACCAGACTCTATAGGGCTACGTGATATAAATGGTGAAGATCTACAGGTACAAGTGTCTAGTGTGTAGTACTGGGGCATGAGAGCGTAAATGCATTTCACAGATGAGGAAATTAAGGAGTTGGAGAAATGAAGAGAGGTCCTGAAGGTGCTTCACTATAGAGGAGTTAGGTGTAGACCCAAGAGGTTCTTGCTGCTCATTTTTCTCTTTTGTCTCCCTCGTTACTGACTACTTGCAAGTATTATCTTGCATGTTTCTCTTTTAGTTGACCTTTAAGTATCAGATGTTCTTTTTTTTTCCCTTCTTCATCATATTAAGGAAGCTTAAGTGTGTGTTTCAGGGATGGTGGATAGTTATTCTTGTAAGGGATGGAAGGGTTAAGTCTGTCCTAGTGCTTCTCAGTATAACCAAACCTCAGCAGGGACTGAGAGTTATGCCAAAAGACATACTCTTCAATTTCCTTAGCAGTCTTCCCGTAAAACAGCAAAACTCATTCACCTTCACACCGTAAGATACAATCATAGTGCAATTCCATAAATGAAAGTCTGCCAGTACCTCTTTATACTTTAACCCTTTGACTTATTTCATTTTATAATGATGGATCAATACCTTTGCAAAAGCCTTTACCTAGGATGAGCACCCTCCCCAGTCTACAGCAGTTAGACTAATGGCCTTTCTTGCCACTTCGATTCTTTTTCTTTCTTTTCTCATGCTTACATTGAAAATCCTGTTCTGTTATCAGTTGATGTTTTAAATCCATTTATAGTGACTCAGCACTTTGCAAACCCACACAGAAGTCTAACACTGTGTCACAGTATTACTGAAGCCTGAGATATTACTGTTAAGAGTGCAAAGTCATAAGAAATAGTGAACTAGCTGTAGACACATGTTTAATAAGTCATAGTGGTTGGCTTGAGCTGGTTATAAACATTTTGGAGGCCACATGGAAAAGATGCTTGTATTCTGGAAATTGTGTAACCACCAACACCTCGGAGTATCATTTGGACCACTTATATAGGATAATGATCCTCCCTCGTACCGTACCAGAATTTCTATTGCTACTCTGCACTGCTTGGCTTAAGGTGCTGGAAAGCCTGAATGTCATGGGCATCACTGCTACTGCAGACTGCTTGGTTAGCTAGCACCTGGTGTTGGCCTGGAGAAGACAGACATGTGAGGAGCTGTAGAAGCAACCCACCAATTCCCTGGTGCAATCTCCAAATAATTTTAAACTGTGATAAATAAACTGAGAAGATTGTAATTTGTGCTTTATCTCTAAGGCTTCTGCAGTCTTCTGATTTTTCAGAGCCATAATGCTTGCCTCTCTTCTGTTTTCTCTACATGTATTGAAATTTCTCCAGTGAATTTTATTGGATTTCATTCTGCCTGGAGTACAGAAGTTGCTGATATTGGAACTGTAAATACCACGGTGGTTTCTCTTTTATACAGTTACTCCTTCTTTTATTTTAATGAAGATTTTTGTAGTGTTTTCCAAACTCATATGGGAGCTAATTGGATGCGAGGCAGAAAACTTTTGATATTTATGGATGACCATGAATACCTGGGGAAAGCAGAAGCTGGCTCACATAGTGTGCTGCAGAGATCCTGCAGCAGCATAAAGACCATTGAAACCAAACTGCTGGTGACCCGTCAGCCTGACGTTCAGCAGCTCAGGGCCTACCTGTTTTTTGGGAAGCAGGAGCCAAGTGGTCAGAGGACACTGATTTCCTAGCTACTTAGGCCAGATACCTAAGGATAGTGGGAGAGAGAAAACAGGTGAAGTAGCAAGAACAGAGATGTCAGATTATGATTTTCTTCTAAATGTTTGTTTTTTGAATGAAAACGCTTTCTTCTCTCCTGTACCTGCTGAATGACTTTGCTAAATCGTCCCTCTTCCTCCATGATGGTGGATAGGGTGGCACTTGCCATAGTCTCTTCTCTTCATGTTTGATTTGCTTTCATGCTCAGAGGAGCCAGTGTTTTCCTGTCTATTCCTGAATATGATTATGTTATGGATTTGTGTGGCGAGGTTTTCTTTGGTGGCAGGGGAGAGGGGCTGCAGAGGCGGCCCCTTTAAGAAGCTGCTAGAAGGTCCCCAGCGCCAAAATGTCAGACCAGCCTCTGGGAGGGGAGTGACGGAGGTAGCGCCTCTGGGAGAACAGATTTAAGAAGGGGAACC
>VYZV01012842.1:52598-80958 GCA_013401275.1 Pandion haliaetus | reverse complement strand
GACGATGTGTGGCGAGCTGACTCAACCCCCATCCCCTGTTCCCCTGCGCCGCCGGGGGGAGGAGGTAGAAAGCACCCGGAATGGAGCTGAGCTGGGAAGGCGGGAGGGGTGGGGGGAGGTGTTCTGAGGTTTGGTTTTCCTTCCCAATATCCTTGTGTGTTTTGTTTTTGATTTGATTTGTAGTAAATGAAATTGATTTTGTTTCTTCCCCAAGTTGAGCCTGTCTTTTGCCCGTGGCCATAAGTGGGGAGTGATCCCTCCCAGTCCTTGTCTCGACCCACGAGCCTGCCTTTGGATTTTCTCCTCATCCCAACGTGGCCGGGGCAGTGGTGGGGGGTGAGTGAGCAGCTTTGTGGTGCTTTGTTACCGACTGAGCTGAAACCACGACAGAGTCCAAATCATGCTCTCACGTTTTATAGGTACACTGAGCGGTAGTATTCTGTTGTTGCTCTTTGCGTCTTACAGGCAATTTCTTTGTTTGTTAAATGGGCTACAGTTAAGAGTCATACTTCTGGCTGGATGTTTTCAACAGGTACTGTACACGAAGGAGATGAAGGACAATTCATCTTTTTCTTCCTGTTTGTTGCATGTTGGCTTTCTAGATGTAGAAACATCTTCGCAGAAAGTGCCCTGAACAACCTTAGGATTATGTGCTGTACAAGTCCGAGTTAACACCTGCACACTTGAGTGCTGCTTCTCTTCTGAAGGGCTTGGTTACTTAACATTTACTTTTAACACACAGTTTAAAAAAAAATTTAAAAGCTTCAGCCATGTGCTTAAAGATTTCGCTGAAGAGAGCTGGAAAGCTGGAAATAAACATGTGTTTTTACTTAAATGGGTGCTGAAATCTCAGCTGGATCCTAGCCATAATTCTGCAGTTTCCTATTTAGTTTTGGTAGGCTTTACCCATTGGGAAGAGGAGGAGATGTTTTTCAAAACAGGAAGATGAAATTGTACTCCCCCCCACACACACAATTGGCAGGCGAATAAAGGGAAAAGGGAAAACTTGAAAATACTCTTCACTGCAATTTAAATTGACTAGACTTCGTTTTCTTGGCGGCAGTTCACTCTTGGGATACTTGGTGCATGTCTACCTCTGTAGAGACAAAATTTAGCTCTCCTATGTATTATCTGATACGTTTCTGGATGTCTGTCTTTGGATGTCTGCTGGCTTATTCCTTTCTTCTACCTATAGATAAACCATATTTGCTGTAATGATTTGAGTGAAATACTGACTCTGATGAAGACAGCTTGGGTTTTGACTCCAGCAGACAGGTTTTTATCTTGCGTGTCAGAAAGCGACTGTATGACTTGTAGCATCATCTACACCAACCAAGTGTGAAATCAGCTGTGCCGAGCAGCTAGTGCATTATAATGAGGAAATAATTTCTCTGTGGAAATAAAATATTCATGCTATGGCACACTTGTTTTTTTAACATAGAGACATACAGCAAGAAAGAGGATTTGTCAGCCTTTCTTCACTGCTACCCACAGCTGACACCTTACAATAAATACACAGTAGGTTCAAGGCTCTGCTACAGCAAGAGCTGTGTCTTCATGAAAGAACAGGATTCCTAAACACTGATGTTTGCATAGGGAAAAAAAGGTCTGAACAGTCTGCTGAGAGCTGCATCAGTGAATGCAGGCTGACCTGTAACGTGTTTGTTACATGTGGCAGCCTTTTCTGTATTTCTAGCCCTCAGAAAGACAGTTTCCCTTCCTCCCACATCTTGGATGGTTTTTTTGTAGACGTGTTGAAATCTATATCACTGGAAAGGTATTGTTTTCTTGAAGCTTTCTCTGTAAACCGTTATGTTCTTCACATCTGTGATTCCAGGAGCAGATAGTTATTAGAAAGTAGCAAAGCTTAAAAAGAGCATTGCACATTCCTAATTTTGCTGGTGGGCAAAAGCCTGTGGGTAGTCAGTCGGTCTGAACTGCAGAATGCATCTTTCTGTTACCTTGGCATTGATGCCATAAGCAAAAGGTTTTCTTCCTTTAGCTGTGAAGTTTTCTATAGCAACTCAGCACATAAGTGCTGTGGTTTAGCAATTTTACATGAATTTGCCTTTCGGATTAAGCTTTGACATGTTGAATTTTGTATTTTATGGAAAAGATACACTGATATAGAATGAAATAATTCTACTATTGCACTGACTGCAGTTGAGAAAATAGACTCATGGCTTTGAGAGGCCAGAAGAGGAATATTCTGGGAAATAATTTGAACTGATATTGTTGGGAGCATGATATTGCTTGACATACCTGTTATGACAGCCGAAGATATGCTGAAGCATGAAATAGAAAAGGAAAAGACAGTTGTTAGGCCAACGACAAGATGAAACCATACTACTTATGACAGCTGTTGGCAGCATGATATCACTGTCCTCAAGCTTTCTACTCATCTGGAGTATTAGAAACTTCAAGATCATGTTCACTGTGTATTTCTAGAGATCTTGTTAGGGGTAATGCTCTCTGACAGCAGCCAACTGTAATTGGCAATGGGGATTCTTGAAATACAAGAAAACATACAAAAAGTCAACATTTTCTTGCTGATCCTTTCATAGGGTGGTTGGTCATTGCTTTCCTACTGGAACCATTTGCATGTCAAACAGTTGTAAGACTTTCTTGCTCCTAGACCGTCAAAGAAAAAAATACATGAAGAAATATAAACAAAATCAAGCTCAGTGAGATGCGGAGGGGCATTTGGGGAAATGGGGGAAGTTTTGCCTTCTGTTTGTTGAGGTGTAGAGTCACAAGCCAAGCTGATATGTTTAGAAAAGCTTTCAAGTAGACAATATCTTTAAAACTCTGTAGATATCAGCAAACTCCAGTGGTGAAACCTCACCGACAACTGATGTTCCTGTGTCCTCCCCCTTCCAGACACACTCCTGGCTATTTTTCTGCCACCTAGACTTTCCAGGTATTTTTGCTGAGGATCTGCTACCTTTCCAGCTTTTAACCATCAGGAAGCTGAGACAAGCCAAATAGTCTCCGGTCAGGTCTTGTTAAAATTTAAAATGCCTTTTTGGCAGCACTCTCTGTATCTTGGCAGGTTTGGGTTTCTGTAGCTGCAGTTACTTTCCTGTTTCAGTGACACTGTACTTTGAGCCTCTCATCCATCAGAAAGGATAAGAAAAATTTCCTCTTAGGAGAGCAGATTTCTGGAATTCCAGTGCTGTGATGTTTTTTTTCTTCTTTCATAAGCTACAATTACTGTCTTGCATTGAGTCCAAAACTCAGCTTCATTTGTTTTCTGCCTGATTTTAATCGAAGGACCCAGTCTCTTTTGCATTCTAGTCTTTATTGTCAGATCTCTTTCAACTGATATGAATCACCATAGCTCAGTAGGAGATAATAAGGTTCTGCTGATTTGCACTAATATTTATGAAATACTGCTTCCTGTGCACTTTCTAGGTGTGTCCAAAGTACGCTTATGAAACCAAGTATGTACACTCATCAGTTGATGCACTTTTTAAGAGTAAAGATTTCTATCAGATCAAGGTAAACAAATGAACTGCTGCACTGAGGACCTTCTTCCAAGGAAAACTTCCTCACAGTTCTTGATGCTGAAAAAACCCAGTATCTTGGGCTGCAGACCAAAGCTCATCTCTCTTGGTGTGTTATGATATGGGGAAATAGCATGTCTCAGAAGGTCATGCAAATTGCAGGCCATTGCACTTTCCGAAGTACAGCTGGAATATTCATCCTCTGTGGAGCATGACAAATTGGAGCAGACCATGGGGAAATCCAGGACCAAGCAGTTTGGCCTTAAAGGGCAGAATCAAGTAGCAGTACTTCATTAAAGGATGCAAAAATGTTAGAGCTATGATAATAGTGGTTATCATAAAAACTTCTACCCTGCCTAAAAGCCGTGGCAGGGTACATGTGGTTTATTACTGAAATGAAGGGCCTGACTCCTATATGGAAAATTAGGCCAAAATGTGAATGCAATCAAGGTGTTTTTGTAAGAAAAACCAACCGCTTCCCATAAAAACTAGTCAGGAGGTGGGCAAGAAAAGCATTCAAAGCAGTAGAAGGATGTCCCAAAGCGTTGCTGACAGCTGGAAAACGCCTACTAATATTAAGGAAAAAATCTACATGCTTCTTTGGTGGTTGTTGCTTTGACTGTCCTAGGTGTTTATTTCTATTCTTCTTTCGTTCCTTTTATTGCAGTAGTTAGCTGTCTGAGATGCTGGACTAACGTCCCTGGGATTGAGGAGGTTTGCGTGCAGAACATGTAAGCCAGTTTTACTGCACCTTTCTATACCCTGCCCACTTCATCCACCTCAGTCGCGCTCTGCCTCCTGTCTCCTAATAGTGACAGAATAGCTGGGAATTTCTACGGTATCTCCTTCCTGCTCAGACTGATAACAAAAGAGGCGGTTGGCAGAATTGAGAGGGGAAAGGGGAATGTGGCTAGATTGAGCATATTTTACTGTGATATCACCATCTAATCTCAGACCAGCTCATTTTTTGCAATCTACACATCAGCTATCGGTTGCTCAAAACCTTTCCATTATTTTGGACAAGGATCTAATTAAAACCAGAAGTCTGGAGGGGAAAGGCTCAGTATCCCATTACGCATTTCCCAAATTGTTGAATTCCCTGCTTTTTTGTTAGTAGCTCTAATTGCGTCTTCTGTTCCCTCACCTAACTGAGCTAGGTTAGAGCTTTTTTGTTCAGTATTATCTAGATCTCCCTGACAACCTGGCATCTCTTCTGTAATGTGTGCTTTCTCTTTAACCTTTGTTGACAACACTGTTGTAGGCTTGTCCGGCTTCGGGTAGCGGACAGACACGCGAGTGGTAGAAAGCCTCCGCGTACCTTCAGTGCGTACTGTGTTGTTTGGGCAGCTGGCACGGTACTGATAAAATTTTATCTCCTGCTTTTTGCTGTGGAAGCATTGCAGCTAATTGCTGCGGTGCAACACAGTGTAACATCTCTCATCAAGTAAAACAGCCACGTGGTTTCCTTGCTAGTATTGACCTAGTGGCAGAGCTCAGCTTAAATAAAATATCACCCTTTATTTTAGGTAGGGCAATCAACATAAAATATCATATGTATTTTTTTGGACATAAATAGATTTAAAGACTAAAAATTCAGCGATTTCTTGTGTTTGCAATGCAGTGGACAATTATACATTGATTACCTCGAGGCTCTTGGAGTGTCTCAACAGTTCTCCTTTGGAGAACTCTTTTGGAGGGATTTACTCTAGGGTTTTGTTGTTTTAGTTCTCTGTTGTTAAAAACAATCTCTTGCCTTATCTGATACTGTCCAACACTGAAACACGGAGGAACGTGTCCTGGCTTGAGTGTAACTCAAATAAAAAAAAGCTAATTCTGACTGGTTTGGAAATAACCAGGAGATAAAGCAAAAAAAATCCTATCCTTTCATGCAATTAACCTTTCTTTTTATATTCCAGATGTGAAGGTTGCAAAATTTTCCTTTTGGATACTGACTGGCATTAACGTATGTCTCCACATTCTTCAGGTTTAGGTTACTCCAGTTTGCAGTGTGCTGTTCTGGGCAGAGATTTTTGTACTGCTAGCACATCCTGGTCCAAGGCACTGTTTTCTCCTCCTGTTGTCAGGAGGAGGCAAATTTAAGGGATAGCATAATAGAGTCTGATCTTTTCCATGCCACAGTCTAGTCTTAATCCTGTTGGCAAAACTTTTACCCTTATGAATTCCTTGGTGATGAGTGCTGTTTCTTTGACTGATAGGCATGGGAACATTTCTACATCACTGCCCAAACTTTCTAAAACATGCTTAAATAATTTACATTAAAACCAAATCTGTATGTGAAATAGTCTCATGAGTCAAGGGCTTATTCACTGTAAATTCATTCTGTGAGTGGGAAGAAACCTGAACTGTCATGGATAAAATGGCCTTTATAAAATACAGATCTATTTCCTAATATTTATGTCAGATTCTACTCATTATATTTTTTTCCTCTTTCTTACCTCAGTCTGAAACTACCTCACCAACCTCTTTGCTAGCACTACTTCACATGGACGTTAATACTAAATCATTAGAGTTTCTTCTGTGCCTGTGTCATTAAATAGTCTCTCTCTGATTTACCAGAATGTGGATTATAATAGAGGCATTAAAAAGGCATGTATCTGTAGTTGCTTTTTAATGCCATTGCTATTTATGTGTAATTTTAGTTTCAAACTAACCTGGAAAGTCATGTAAAAACATAAAGCATTTGATGATAAAGGTGTGCCAAGGAAAATCCATCATACATGATGTTATTTAATTGAAGTCTTGTTACGGATCCTAGAATGAAGCAGGTTTCTAGGTGCAATGTATTATACTTATGCAAGTCAAACTCAGTGTTGTACTAATTATTGCAAATTCATAAACAGTTAAAAAATATAACATGTATGTTTTCTATGAGCATTATTAACAATTATCATAGCAGTTCCAGGTATGACAGACATAGCGTGATCCATGAATAGCAGAAAAAAATATTTAAACTGATGTTAATTCAGTGCTGTGTGGAAATGCATGCCCTACATTTATA
The DNA here is from genome assembly GCA_013401275.1 of Pandion haliaetus. Taxonomy (NCBI): domain Eukaryota; kingdom Metazoa; phylum Chordata; class Aves; order Accipitriformes; family Pandionidae; genus Pandion; species Pandion haliaetus. Next base: position 74,433 of record VYZV01012842.1, on the reverse strand, counting down.
CAGCAATCCAGCTTTTTATATGTGAATGGCATAGTTCCCAATGCAGAGGAAGCTGAGTTAGCTCAGAGGTCTCCTACTGGGTTTTACATCACTAAACAACTTTCAATATACCACTTAAATCTCAGCTCAGGAAGGATGGCTCTCCAGAATCCTATTGAACAGTTCCTCAAAAGATTTGTTTCTTCAGTCTGGGCATCTTCTAAGTTAGTAACACCTGCACAAAATAAAGCAATGTGCTGCCAAGATTTTTCCAGTCATGTCTGCAGTAGTAGCATCCATATGCTTTATTTAAGTGTGAATAATTTTGTGCGGTGTAAGATGATGTGGCATCAGGTGCATCTACTTCATATGGGTAACAGATAAATATAAGTATGACAAACATTTTCTAAAGGGATTTTGCGTGTCCAGCTAGACCAAGTGCCTTAGAGAAGACTGATTTTCAGAGGATGGTTCCCCAAGTGTCTGAAGCTCTGTCTGTATCTGAAATAACCATTCACTTTTAAGACTATTTTATGTATGTGCAAATGCATATAGTGCTCCAAATTATATATATATATGTGTGTGTGTATGCTCATATCATTTCTACATGTTTGACTCATGTCTGTATATATGAATAGTTTGTATATAATCCTGTGGAACTTTATTTTCTGGCAGATGAGTCTATGTTAATTCCTAAAAGCCTGAGCAACAACAGAATTACTTTGCAGTGTTAGGGGTGAAAACATTACAATAAAAATGAAGCATACTTTTAATTATCTGTAGTCATTCGGATGAAATCTATAATGAGCTTGATAAATGCTGATGCTCTAGGCATCAATTTTTTAAATTACAAAAATAACCAAAAATATCTGGAAAGGCATTGTTAGCTTAGACTACACAATATTTTTGAGGTCTTGGTTAGTAGGAATAATTAAAATGACTTATGTAAGATAAGTGTCATATCTCTGTCAGCAACTAAATGTTAAATGTTACTATAAACTAATTACTTCCTTGCATCAAAAAGCAAATTATAATTTTGTGTCTTAACTGCTAAAAGACAGTGTCTGATCCTTCTCTTGCCCAAGCCGTTTACCAGCATATCTTCCGTGACTTCAGCACAATGAGATGCCCTCGAAGTGGGTGAGAAGCAAGTTTGGACCCCGGGGCCAGCAAAAACCTTACTGTAGCAAGAAGTCAGAATCTGTTTCTGACATTAATCTATTCCTAAATAAGTAAAAGCATAAGCAGCTGATGTTGTGGGGTATTTTCATTGTTTCTGACCGCAGGCTTGCTCTGGAGTGTGGAGGAGGGATCCTCATGCACCAACCCCACTGCCTGCCCTTCCTTCCCCCGTCTGTCTGCTGCAGCTCTGCCACGCTCATAGTCTGCAGTGAGCCAGCTCACCTAGCTAAAGCCAAGGGCCTTGAGCTGATGTTTTCCTGCAGTCATTTGCTGTTGAATTAATGTGTTTAATTGGTTCATAAAGGGTTCTGACACATGGCAGGGTCAAGGAATTAGATATAGTGGAAGCATGCAGCAGAAAGAGACGTGAAAAAAACAAAGAAAAATCTAAAAGCCCAGTCTACCCTTACCCCAGCATCCTGATTTCACTGGCCATTCTTCCTTTCATGCCTGAAAAACATGAATATGGAGCCTGATGTGACAAACAGGGATGAAGATCTCTGTTATCTCCATTAGCAGTCCCAGTGAAGCTACATCCTGGGGAGTTGGTTACCTGGTGCCCTGGGAACTGCCAGCCTCATACACCGTGTTGCTGATTTGAAATTTATTTAAGAAAAGCACCAATGTGGTTGTCTCAGTTTTTTGTGTCTTGCTTATTAAGAAAAAATGTATCTCCTGTTTAACAGTGTAATAATAAACATAGGCATGTAAGAGGTGATGAAAGGAGGGCTATGGAGGAATAGTGTGAGCAAAAGGAGAGAGAATGGAAAGATGATGAAGAATGGCTAAGGTAAAATGCAGGGAATGTGGGGAAGTAATTAATGGGTAAGAAAGAGGAAAGGAAGGAGGAATATTTCAACGCCTGTCCTTTCTCTCAGATTCCTCCGCCCTATAAACTCACTCATTGCTTGATACCTTGGGCCCATGCTGTTGTTCTGCAAACACCTGAATCACCTCATCCCAATTTCAAGTCATATGTTGAAGCAGACTTAGTTGGAAATGAGCCATCATCCTCTGAGAGAATAGCCTAATGTTACTTGAAAAATCACTTCAGGCTTTCCCAAGCCACCTGAAGTGCCATATGCCAACAGCTGATGCAGTGTCTGGGATGCGCTCCCCTGTTGCAGGGTCTGAGGCAGTCAGTACAGGGCAGGAGCAGCCCATCGTCTTCAAGCCTGAATGGTGGCGGATGTGCTTGTTTCAGAAGTGGTTTAGAAAGCGTGCAGTTACACCTCCATGCAAGAAATGATGCTGTTAGCAAAGCCAGAAAGCGATTGTGTTTTTATTGGATCAGAGTAATGTTAACAGGAGTTGGTGATCTCGTGCAACTTTGCTTGCACCAGTAAGAATAAGTCTTACAGACTTGAAAACCACACAAGCATTCATAGTCAGCCTCCAAACAAAAGCATACAGGTTACTGAGACAGTGGGTATCTTACCAGCTGTTTTTCTGTCCCGGAAATATTGCGCTAGGCACCGAAATCAAAGCCTTACCCACCAACTTCCATGGGAGCTGACTTCTGAGCACACCATGCAGTAATTGCTGCCATTAGCCTTAACACATTGCCTGAACTCTGCAGCTGCAGTCTTGTTGTGTTACCAAATTAATTGATCTTCATGGAAGTCATTGCTTTAATTGGGAAGGATGAGTGTCTGGGGAGAGTGAGCTCTTGCTTAATCTCAGTCTCCACCCCACATTTGTCCCTGGTTTATAAAGGATTTGGAGGCAGAGCGGGAGCAGTATTTTGGAGAAATGTAGCACACTTGTCCTCTTCACAAGTTATTTCCCTAGTACTGACCACTGTTGGAGACAAAATATAGGACTAGGTAGACCTTTGGTCTGAAAACCTGCATCCAATCTTACGGCTTTTGCACCTACTTAATTTTAAATGACCGTGCATGCCAAATTTGTAGGCTTGAGACTTAAAACACAGATTTTGCACAAAGATATCCTTACACATCTCTGCCCTCTTCATCTAGAATTTTAAAAGGTTAGTGAGAGAGACAGTGAGGCGTAGGGCAAAATGAAGGCCTATCTGTAAAAGTCAATGGTCTTCTGCAAGTGAAATATGAGTAAAGCCTACTTAGAGCAAATAGCTCATTCTTGTGGCAAGGAAAAAATTGTGGGCTCAAGTAAAACAAAAATACTATTTTATGCTTCAACAGTGGCAGAAATGGCCAGACAACTTCATTTGAATCAAAAATGCAAATGCAAACCCGCAAGCACACACTCAAAAGCAAGAATAAGATACGGAGAGGATGTGATTGTTGGTTAGGGTCTAAGACTAACCTAGGCTCAGTGACTTTTCATTAATGTAAGAGCTTGGCTTTCTAAAAGTATAGCATATGCTTTCATGTAATCTTTTGTAGTCCCACAGCACTATTTACATTTTGTTAGTTATATTTTAATAAGTTCTGATTTTTCATTGGAATTGCTTAAATTTCTATGTTTATAAATTTTCCATGTTAGGACTAGTTTTCTTGCATGTTTTAAATAAAATTCTGTACTAGTCCGAAAATGTTCAGATGAAAGTACAGTCAGACAATTTGCCCAATGACATCTGTTCAGCAGCGCAATTTTACTTAGCTACAAATGACATATTTAATTGAATGAAACATTTCAAATGGAATTTGACAGCTTTCCAGCCCAGTATCTCTGAACTTACTGTTTAATGAAAATAGGTCATCCTGGAAGTGTTACAGGGACTATAAAGCATTTGTTTAATGAAAGGCAGTACTGTGATGTTAGAAAACAAGGCATTAAAATATTATGACTGCCACTTGTGATATATGTACTTCTTAGCTTCTGAAACATCTCAGTGTTTTCTAGTCAATCTTTTGAGCCATGATTTTATGGTACTGTCTGCATTGCCTACATCTGTAACTCTAATGCTGTATTCTGCATGCAATATCGCAGTGTTAAAAAAAAAGCCCCTTGATTATCTTGTACACGTTTTAGTGGAAGCATTATAATAGGAAGTATGCATTTCATCAGAAACCACAGTATTGTCATCTGAGGAACAGATCCACGGAAGGGGAGCCAGAAGTTTCAGAGCCGTGTTAGTCTTTGGCCTAGCCAAAGCCGTTTCAGAATACTGAGTTGCATAAATTTGTCCGGGTTCAGCCTGCAGCATAGCAGTGCACATTACTTTTGATCTTTGCCATAGATACTTCAGAGGTGTAGTAGTTCAGTGGTTATTTCCAGCATAATGCTTTACTTTTGACACGTTGCTTCAGGGTTTCACAGCCACTTCCATTATTCTAAGTTAAAACTACTTAGTACAGCTCACACAGTAAAGTATCTCAAAAGCAGTCAGCCTACATGGTTTGCCTAAATGTACAGAATTGTATTTTTCCATCAGAAATCAGTTAGTTAGCCCATAAGCGCTGTCACCTCTCTGTAGCAGACAACAGTTTGTTGCCAGTGTTACTCTGGAGCCTTTACTGAAGGTGTTTGCTTCTCTTGGCATACTGCCCAGGTGAACCGATAACATGATTTCTATTATTCTGCTACACAGGGAAGCTCAAGGAGGTAACATAAAATATTCTTCACAAGGAGCTCTCCTAGGACAATTTTGTGAGACAGATGCTGAAAACCGTCAAATGCTGCTCTGGTATATTGGAGCTGGCTGGTGAAAAACAAGGTCAGAACATCTTTGAGGTTATCGTGGGTGGGATACTGGGAAACCTGTTCTGACTTTGACTTTCAGTGTGCGCGAGACGAACAGTTTTAGTCAAAGATCACAGACATAAACAATGGCATTCCCTCTTGTGCCAGAGAAGTTTTGCTGTCTCCAAGCTCTCTTTCGAAGATGGAGTGAACCTTGCTGCTATTCTTCTCATTCCCCCACACATGCTGTGCGAGTTGCTTCTTCCCTTAATGACCACCTGAGGTGTAGGATACCTAACGCTGTCCCATTATGACTACCCTGAGGGTTTTGGCCAAGCTTAAGCCATTTTAGGGAGAGAACTTGGTTTGACCCATCTGCTCTGTTGGACCACGTTGTTTGTCTTGTTCCAAGGGAGAACATCCTTTCTCCGCAACAGTGGTTAGCAGTAGTCTCTTCATTAACATTTTGGAATTAGAATGGTAAAATAAATGCTACAGTTTTGGCAAGTAAATGTTTGTCGTAAACATTACAGTGAGTGATGGAAGCAGGGTGTGCAGCCGAGAGCCTGGAACAGCATGGGAGGCTGCTGAGGTGCTTAATTTCATGCCAGTCTTTTTCTATCGAAGTTTGGGGAGGTGAGGTTTATGGTTTATTTTCCAAGCCATCAGGAAACAAGAAAGCTCTCAATCACTCAGTGATTGCCAGCTAGGGAGATGGTTTTGTCCCTTAGCTGTTCAGATTTGTTTGCTTAGACTGTTCTTTGGTGTTCTGTACACTGAAACCTCATGCAGTGACTAGTTCTGAAGACAGAATGCTTGTAGGCTTTAAATGCTGTGCTTGTCCCTCTTGTCTCCCTATCCCCAGCACACCAGAGAGCAGCTATTGCTGAGACTGCCTGTGTTTCAACACACTGTCTAGGGCCAATGCAGAGCGTGGCTTCTGCTTTTGGCATTGTAGCTTGCGTTTATGGAAATTTGCTCTTTGTGTCAGATACTGTTCCACTCTTGCAAGGGGATGGGAGTGGGATTCTAACATGGACTCCAGTAAACACAGGATTATATGAACTTCATGTTAAAAGAACTGGGTAGAAGTAGAGACAGCTATTTATCAAATGTAGTGCATGATCAACTCAAATCGTCTATCTACAGACCATGTGAAATAGGCCAGAGGCTACTACAATGGAGTTTATACTGAAACTTTGGATGCTTGGTTGATTTCCTAGCTATTATAGTTTTATTTTGCTCCCCTCTTTTCCTCAGAATTGTTGTGCTAATTAAGCTCTGCGAGTTTCAATCTCTCAGGTTCTTCAATTATGACATTGCAGTCCCTCTATGGCAGCACACTGGAGTGTAGCAGATAGGATATTATGAAGTGGAGACATTCAATGGGAAAATGTCCAAAAGCATTTCAAATCACTTAAGATAATTAAACAAGGGGAAAGAATGTGGCGTGTTTAAAGAATATGTGGTAGTTTTGCGAATAGGATGATGTTAGGTGCCTGTGCATGGGAAACTCATTACCCATGCTTCACTCATTTGTTATATTGTAATGAGAAAGAAGAATTGAAAAATGCCTCTGTGAATATCGCCTTCATGAATATCAGGAGGTACTTGCACTGAGACCACCACCGCAGAAGCAGCAGGCTTAACAGGCTTGTTTATTCCTTTGGATATAACTACAGAGAAATATAGCAATTGAAGAAATAACAACTAATTCCAGTCTAAAGGTCAAAATGACCTGAATTGAGATGCTTAAGAATTAATTGAGTATGCTGGTGTCAGCAGGCAGAGGTTTAGATGACATTTTTTATAACTGCCAATATGCCATCCTGTTTCACTCTCCTCACCTCCCCCATTTGTAGGCAAGGTTTAAAATGCATAGCCAGAGGGCTTTTAATAAGAATTTGTCTAACAGAGTGAGGCAGTACTTGGATGGGGGAGAAAACAGGCACTTTATCATTTGGAAGGGGGAGAAAGAGTAACAAGTGTAAGTAAAGGTCAGATGTCTGTCTGAGCTGCAGGCAGCATATCTTGAGGAGAAGGGAAGCACCACAGCCAGGTTTGAGTCAGCCTTGCACTACCAGTGGCTTATTATGATCAATGCTCCCACAGAGTAGGTAGAGCAGCTGACTGTTATCATTTAAGAAGTCACAGGAATATTTAATGTTCTTCCTAAAACACCAGTTCTTAAAGTAGTGTAACCTAAAACACCAGTTCTTGAAGTAGTGTAACCACACTGAGATGTTAATCAAAACCAAAGGTAAGCAGAAAAGCAAACTTAAGAGCATGAAAAGTATACGTTCCTCTCCAAAGCTCGATAGGTTCGCAGCGCCTTCTCTGTATCATTAAAAGCAATCTGTGAAACCCTCCCAACCAAAGAGCACACTGCTGTGATGTTGGACCCCAGAACACAGACGTCCATGTGTGACCGTATTTGAAACAAGATTTAAGGTGAAGATCAGGGGCTGCATTTCCAAACCTTTCCACAGGATAAGGAGTTGCATGAACAAAAATCAGATCATGCATCTCAGTGCTGTGAGTCTTGCAGTGTATATGCAGAGTACCCAAGATTCATCCTAGGCATGTCAGGCCTCAGAATCAAACAGTCGACAATGTTCTACCTCAGATTTGAGGCTGCTTTACACCTCCATGAGATTCAAAAGGAAACACAGTGCTGCTTTTAGAAATTGCTTATAGTGTTTCTATTTCAGGCGTTTATTTTAGCTAAGTGTCCAGTTCCTGCTTCACTTTAGCCCGTCTCAAAGTCCTTGTTAATGCTTGATGGTAGTAGGCAGATCACGCCACATCCCTGGGAGTGCTGGGTGGGTTTGGGCTGTATGCCACGGAGCACCTGCCCAAGAGAAACAGCACAGGTCTCTGCTCGCTCACTACCACTAACAATCAGACAGTGCTAGCAGAAGCAGGGATTTATTATTGTGAAAACTTGAGTCTCTTCTGCCAGCCCTGACTCCCTACTGAAGGAAAGGTCAGGTTTTATGCTCCATGTCAGGCCAGAGCAAGGCACGGTACTTCTGAGATGTGTAATGGTGAGCGACACACCACCCGGGATATGTTGAAGAAAGGTGTACCAGACCATCCAGACATCACATCGTTTGGTTTTAAAGCCGTGCTGTTGAATCTTGGTTTCTGGATGTCACTTCAGTCTCACAGAGCAGCTTTGAGAGACTCGTAGATCATTTTGATGGATAACAATGCTGGTGTCTTCCCCCAGATGTATTGCAGGGGGATGACCTGGAACAGGGAGGGCAACCAAAGAAGTTTCATCCTAAAAGATAGATCAAAAAACAAGCCTGTATGCTCTTAGAAAGAGATTTGCTCCTTAGGTTTTTGTCTACTGGTTTCTCCTGTGTCACCAAGGGAAACCCTGGTATCTGCTCCTACTGTGGTGATGCTTAGATTTTTCCTGAGTAACACTAACATGAAAAGTACAGAGTTCTTGTCATTATTTATAGCCTGATATTCTATACTTGGCACGTGGATGGTTCAGGGAGAATTTGATAATAATCTGCACCTATCTGAATGATGTATGTACCAAGAAGGAAAAGCAACTGTTTCAGCTAGTGAAAGAAGTGTAACTAGGAAAAAACTAAAAAAGGCTGAATATCAGGAAATGCATCATGACAGTAACATCTGTTGGAATGCAAAGTAATCTCCCTTTGAAAGTGGTGGGATCAGCATTGCTTCTGACATTTGAAGCTCGACGAGACAGAACCTAATTTGATCTACAGCATCCTTGGCTTCCAGGGAGGCTATCTGTATGATCCACTAGATTTTTCCCATCTCTAACTTTTGTGACTCTGTCTTTCTGACTCTCCCTGGGTGATGAAATATCATTATAACCTTTAAAATAATATATTGGTGCCAGGAGAGCAGAGACTGATTTTCTCATTTGCAAGTGAGAGGCGGTGCATTAAATTACTGTTCCTGTCATTACATGTGTTGAGTAAAAAATGTGATGTGTTTGAAACAGGACATTTTCACCCTCCCCAAACAAACCACCTAAGACTTCACACTGCGGGGGGCTGGGAAGGTGAGGGTTAGAAGTTTAAATAACGTTCATCATATTCCCTGAGGCTTAGGTTAGTGGAAGCTACTTGACACCTGAAAATGTTTCAGCAAATCTTGACGGGTAAGCTTCCTACTGATTTACAGAGGATGAGGAAGCCTGTGCTGTGTCTGTCATAGATCAGGAGGGATAAAACTTGTCCTTCTGGGCCACCGAGGCTTCTACTTGTTAATTTGGCTTGGAAATGTGAAAAAATCCGTGGCGTTGACAAACACAGCAACTAAGTACGTAACTAATTTAACTCAAGAATTGCACTTTTGCATCTTCAGAGAATAAATGAGAAAGTTGTGGTGTTGCTTCAACTGATTTTTTTTTAATCGTAACCAGCAGTTGATGCAGTTCTCAAAAGCATTTGTTTCTGCTTCTTCATGCAGTGCAAAAAACTGATAATCATCTGGTACTGCTGAGCATTGTAGCTGACAACATTTGAAACTCCAGACATGGTGATGAATCGCACTGTGATATATTAATGTTATTTTGATCCCTGCTCTTTCAAAATTACATTGATCCAATTAGGTTAAGTAGCTTGCCATCTAAATTAATTTACTTTCCTCTATTAATCTTCTTTACTGTGGGTCAAAACCAGAAAAGTAAATCAATCTGTTACTTTCCATATATTTGGGGAGCGGGGGGGGGAGGTAATTAAATTACCTAATAGACACATATGTTGAATTCATTGTTTGGTATGTTAAACATTATTGCTGTAATTGGAAAGTGAAGTGGTGCACACTCAGTTGTGGAATTTGAGTGCTTGTTACACTTAGTTTTCATAACCTTTCAAGAAATGCCTTTACATGACTTGCTGTCCCTGGATACTAATGCTGCATGCTTATGCAGCTATACAGCTTTTAAGATATTAGATGTTTTGAAAGTGGGGCTAACAGCTTCTTTCTCTGCCAGAAGTTGTTGGACTCCCTGGCAACATGTCTTGTAGAGGTCCCCAGCCTCCACAGTTGTGGAGAAAACCTTTTCTCTGTCTTGCTCTCAAACTAGCACTAGCACTATATGTGGCAGGAAAACAGATGTCTCAGCAGCGATGTCTTAGTTACTAAACTGAAGCAGTGCTAATGCAGACTCCTGAAAAACTTTCTCATTTTCTTTTAAAGGTCCTTCAGTGGTACCTGAAATTTCTGTGATTTGAAATCCTACCTTGGCTTCTACATTGGGGCATACTTTTTATTTTATTAGGTTAGTCCAATAGTGGGACTCCATCATCTTGGTGCTCTTACCAGTCTTTTACTACTCACACTGGGAATTCTTACGTTCAGCCAGTATTTTCATCAGGGTAGATGGCAAACTTTCATCCTGATAGGAGATTGAGGACAGCTACACCAGGAATTTGTTTACCTGCAATATTAACTCACTTTGGTAAGTAGAACTGTCCATGAAAGACTCAAATGAAAATGAAGCATTGATGTAAGGGAATGAGATCCAGTGGCTGAAAACTGAATGTTGATACAGTCGATCTAGATGCAAAGTGCAGTGTTTTTACACTGAGCTTAATTAACTGTTAAAAACTTATCAGGCTTGTGATAGCTGCTTCTTCATGGGAGGTCTAGACAAGGGCTTTATACGGTAAGAAAATGGATCTGATTCCATCACAGTCATCATACCAGAAGATTAATTCAAGTCAAATGACCTATGTAATGCGGCAGGTGGGATTGCTGATCACAGCGCTCCCTTCTGGTATTAAAATCTATGAATCAATGAAATATTTTCTAAATCTGTGCCTGAGGGTAGAATGAACAGAAGCAGAAAGGTCACCACTGCTGTCAAACACTTTGGAAATAGCAGAGCACAAAGCAAGTATATTGCTTAATCATTTTGCCCTTATGCTACATCTGTTACCATATCCCTTGCCTGTATTTTGTCCCATTAAATAAAAATCACTCTGGTATCCTATATGAAATCCCTGTTCCAAAAAGTGCACAGCAGAACTCTGCTGGCTTCAACAACAATGGAATCTTACCTTTTGCCTTTACAAAAGTAACTAATGCCTGCTAAGAGCAGAACTTAGCATTGTTGTTATATAAATAATAATGAAACTTAATAAAGCAGCTGCTCTTTGTGATAATGAGACAGTAGGAAATGTGGACACAGCACACTTTGTTTCAGGCAGGCCTTCTAGAGGCTGCAGGCCCAAGAGGCAAGATAAACGTTGGTGTCAAGCACCCTCCAAGACACCACAGGGGGTTGAGGTGTCCCTACAGAGCTGGTTGGTGAAATACGGAGAGTAACTAAATCAACACCAGGTGCTTGGCTGGGCAACCAAATCCTGCTCTGGGTGTGGTGGTTGGCTGAGATCCAGAGCAGGTCCTTTACAACCCACCAAATGCTGCAATGTTTTAATACTTGTTATCTATTAATATACTAACATTTCCCACAAGCTGAAAAATGTAAATTGAGAAACTGTGCTTGAATACTCATTGTGTTGGGGCTTTGCTATCTTCACCTTTTTACATTGCCGTTTCCTTCTTTTTTTCTCTTTTTTTTGGGTCTTGTTTCTTTCATCTTTTTTACTTTTTCTTCTACCTTAAGATAGAAGCTTTTAAAGATGGGTTTTTCTCTCTAATAAGTGTTTGTACAGTTCCTAGCACAAGCAGGTCCTGATCGTGACTGAGCCATTGGATATTAATGTGATGCAAATAAATCAGTAATGAAAATTAAATGTTCATGTTCTAGTTTTAATGTTTATATGAAGTGCAAGAAAAGTGTACTGAGACTGTGTACGTGTTCCCACTAGTATATATGCAAGACCGCAGCATTAATCAGCTTTAAATAAAAGGACCTGGTTTGTTCAAATGAACAACCCAAGGGAGAAACACGTCTTTGAAGTGGAACAGAAAGAACATTGTGAAACGCTGTGCCAAAGATTTTCAATAGTCCAAACTCTCCAGTTTTCTGAAGGTGATGGTGGCATTTATCTTTGGTTTCTTCTATATTGTGCTTTTGCATTTCACTGGAATATTTGTCAAAACTCAAGCACGTTTGTGTTGAGGAGCATAGCTTAAGACCTATGTTAGGAGTAAATGTGAAAATGTATTCTTCCTTCTAGCCTTGTTAGAAATGCTCTTTAGATAAGGAGTTGAAAAACAGATCAATAGCAAGACTTTTTTTTTTTTTTTAAAGGCAAATGCTGCTTTCGCTATTCCATGTGTTTACTACAAAAAGAAAAGTTTTCATAGCTGTCATGCACATGCCCTTCTTTGGAGATCTCTGGAAAATGACAATTGCAAGTCAAACTTTTTTTTATCATTGCCAAAGGCAGGAGCAGAAATGTGGAGAGAACGAGAACAAAATGTCTCATCACAGACATGGTCTTCTACCATCTCCTGATATATCATTTCAAGTTGTTAGATTTCCATTCATTAGTATCCATTTCGGATGACCAGAATAAATCCAGTACTCTAACTTCTGTAATGTTCTTGGAGTGTTTTTCCTTGAATGTCAATGGAAGAAGTTTGTTTCATTTACCAAGAGCTAAAGTAGTCTTTGCATGGTCACTTGCTGATGAATACAATACATTATATAGTAAAATAAGTAACACAGGGAAAATATTTTCCTTTTCCACAAACCACCATTACTTAACAATACTCCAAATGTCTAGATTTCAGATTTAACGTAAAATGCGTTGAAAATTACATGGAAGATTCAATACTGAAATATGCCAGCATGCAGTCCTCATTTGGAAGAGAAAGAAGTCTGGAAACTTGTAGTCTTTTTACAATTAATGAAGGAAGTGTTTGTGTACTGCAGCTTCAGTATTTGGAGTTATATTTTCTCTTGTTTTGCACAGAGCCCCGGTAGTCATTGTATCATTAATGCTTGGCTTTGATCACTATCTCAAACAGAACCTCCAAAGGACAAAGTCAAGGTGATATGGCCTTAATACTACATGTGCTCTATTTTTTTCAGGGGCCTGTTAGCCAGCAGCTTCACAGAAACACACTATTTGAAAGACGGCACTGATGTGGTTCTCGCACGCAATTACACGGTAAGGTTGGTGTTTCATGGGTAGATGATGCTTCATCATTAAAACCCAAAGTGCTCTCTGTCAGGATCTGAGCCATGGGATGAAACAGCTCGATGTATGATCTTTTTTTATTGTTGCCTTCAGTATCTTTTGACTGCTGTGATCCTACACATGAATTTTTAGAGAGAGACTTTAAAGGCAAGCTTTGGGGTTTTAACCAGGTGACTTTTAAAATCTGTAAGATTTATTCAGCTTCTTGGAAATATACCCATTAAAATTTTATAGTAAATGCAGTCATTGTTGATCAGTTATGGAGGAAAGTCGTGGTTCATTTAGGAAGAAAGCCCTAAATATCTGATTTCTATAGGCAGAAGCTCACATCAGAGGTTTTGAAGGCCTGGGTGTCTTTCCACATGGGAAAGCCATGGCTGAGGTTTGGAAGAGGGGGTTGGTTGGTTGGGTTTATTTTTTAAACCAGACTATAAGACTGCTATGGATATACTTTATACATAGATATATATGTATGTGTATGTTTATGTTTATGTGTATATATATAAAAAAATACGGCTACTATGATCTGGGTTAAAATCAGTAGTTAAAAACTGCTTTTTAGAAATAAAAAAGGTTTTAAGGCAGTAATGTTTTTGTCCTCTGACAGTATGAACACCTTAATTAGAAACAATGCAGCAAGTGATTTTAATTACTAAGTTTATCTTTTATCTGCCTAAGTGCTGTAAAGTATTTGTTATGTTATTTATTTATTGACCTTGTTAGAAAAGCCATCGTGCTTTGTGTTCCTATCCATAATGGGCTTTGCTGATATCAGTGAAAGGCATTATTTTTATGCGTAACATCTTACTTCTGAAAAGTCATCTTCATTATAGCTCCAGACCTCCCAAGTAAAGCAATCATTGTGAAAGCTTTCAGTGTTTTCTTTTTTGCTGGATGCTCATATCTTCTTCAAAATCAGCTTAGTAGAAAATAGTCATTTGTTTTAGAAACAGGAAAGCTGTATAGACTCCTAAAGGAAATAAAAGGAAAGAAATGAAGCACACAAGTCTTTGACAGATTAACCTGCGTTAACATGAATTTGTGTACAGTTAATGATAGCTAGGCTTTCCCTTACTAAAAAAATATCTGTTTTTGTAATGGCAGTAAGTCATGATTAATACTGACAGTGCATTTTGCTGCCTAAAAGATTTTTTTTGAGAGATCAGTGAATTCATTTTTCATTAAATGCTGCAATATGGTTTAAAAAAGATAAGTGTCTGTGATTTTATTTTTATATCTCTTCTTCACTGAGGACATCAATATAGTCTGCAGTTGAAACCAAATCCAATTTCCTGTTGAAAAGTTGCTTAGTCAAATTCTGCTTGGAGGTCAAACGAAGTCAGGTTTGTGGAGCTGTCATTTGGGGAGTTTCTCTAGCACACGAGTCAGTGTCTAGGTTATTTTCCTGGTTTATAGCACTTGAAAAATTTGCAGTTGTCAAAAGCTGTTTTTTATTAAATGATATCAAGTAAGGGTAGAGTACAGTTTTAAGTATGACAAATCAACCACGGTAATTATTTGTTTTTAGGGGGTCATCCATTTTATATATTAGTTTTCAGGTATAAAAAAGATGTGATAGGAGAAAAAAAAATCCTGCAGTTCAGTGGAGTTACTGAGCTAGAAATCAATTTTCTACCAGTCCAATTGCAGGCCATGGTCTGATAAGTTTACATTTTTGGTATTGAACTTTGGCATCATACAGCATGTGGATCTCAGAGAAGTTGTGAAATGGGCCACAACAAGGAGCTCAAAGTTAATAAAATGACAAGTTGTGTGTGGAGAGGGAAAGAAATCAGGACCTTTGCCATAATTCACTCTTTGATAAAGACAGCTAGACTGCAGCAGCAGCCTGTGTGGGACGAGATATCAGCTTTCCCTTCCCCTTTTAACTGAGAACTGTGCTTAACACTGGTGATGCTAAACCCCAAAGACTGCCTTCGTAAGAGCTCAGAACTATGAAGTGAAATAGTACGCTTACACTGAAAACTTTGACATCCACAGCAATTGTGACTGAAGCAATCAACCCCCAAAAAATCAGTCTATGACTTCCTCCCTTCTACTGTGGATCTACGCTTGCTAATGTGTTACTGACTCTTTATGAGTACTGGTGATAAAAATACCCAAGAGTAAAACACTATTACCTTGTTTCTGTCATTTCTTTCACTGAGAAAAGCTATTGAGATTTGTATTTAGAAAGTCAGATGTTGCTGTTCTGTGTTCAGCTGCTCGTGTTGGAAATACAAACGCTCTGAATAGATATTTTTCATGGTATAATCTTATTTGCAGAAAATTCGTACCTGAATTACTCCATCTTGCCCAGCATTTTCATGGCTATTGCTTTCTTTAACAAAATCAAGGTGGTCTTTAGCAGTCTGCTACGTGAGGCTTTGTAAGTCGAAGCCATGCCCCAAAACTGAAAAGGTTAATTAATGCAGCTAGATGGATGTGAATGAACCAAATAATAAAAAGGCACAGTGAGATGACTGTCAGGTTGAAGCATGAGTGATAACTCTCCTTTGCACTAATAAGATAGGAACCTTTTACAACAGTGTTTTCAGTTTCCAGGTGGCATTCAAAGGAGCCATGAGAAAAGAAATGCTAGATGTGACACAGGCATTGCTTTCCAGCCAGTCACATAATTGGGAATGTAATATAACCTTTAGTCAACAATAAAATTAACCTTGATTCCAGACAGATATGTGTATGTGCTGAGAAAGTATCTCTGTTGTGGGTGCCTTTTGCAAGCAGTGGATTATTAAGGAAATACAATAACCTAGCCACAAAATGAAATTGGATTATTGCCTCTCAAAATAGAAGACCCTCTTATTCTTGGTTGTTCTTAATAACATGCAGCCACTCGGTTGGGTAATTTGATAAAAGGTTTCCTTTCCAACCTGTTTCCCTTTCCCTTCATCTGCTCTGTGATTTTTTTCAAACTATAGGGTTAGGATTGGCTTTTTTATACTTCTCTTTATACATAGCTACCTCTTATAGACATGCATAGATGTAAATGACCTTGAATAAAAATGTGTCTCTATGGAAAGTAACAAAATGTATCAGCTGATTTGTTCATCTGATTAATTTTGTAAAATATTCCGTATTGTAGCTTTAACTAAAATAACACAGAAAAAGGTGGTCAGTCATGTAATTTAAACACCATTGATCCTCTTTAAAAAAACACAAAACCAAACAAAACCCCACTCCCACACTTTGGGGTTTAAAAAACACCCAAGATATCCATTTAGGAACCATTTGGACTGTTAAGTACGGTGAATGTTTAGTGGGGCAGGAAAGGTTCTGTCAGTGTGGTTCTCAATGCTGTAGCCTAAAATTGATAATCGCTTTGAAATAAAGGGGATGGAAAACCATGAGAAAACTAGAGAGCAAAGACCATTTATGACTATTGAAATGTTTTCTCTTTTTTTTGCAATCAGGGTCACTGTTATTACCATGGCAATGTACGAGGATACCCTGACTCCTCAGTCAGTCTCAGTACCTGCTCTGGACTCAGGTGAGCCAATATTTCAGTAATACTTGAGCTCCTTAAGAAAGCATCTTAGTACCCATTGAGTTTTTGTTTTGCCTTCTAGTGAATGTATCAATATCCGTTTTTCAAATGTTGGTACAATCTCTGTAAATACATTTTGCCTCTACTTGCTCTGAGGAGAAAAAAAGAAATAGGTAATGCAATCTGGGGGTTTTCCATGACGTCCCTTCTCTCTTGCTGCCCATCCTTCCCTCTGTCCTTTTGCAGCATTGCGGTGCTTGGCACATTTTGGGGCTGGCAGTGCCTGGTGGCCCTCCAGTCCTCCTTGTCCTCAAAGCTGTTTCATCAATGATGACTGGACTGCTTTGCAGCTGCGAACGCATGCATCATCCAGCAGCCTCATCATTAGGAGAGATTGCTTTATAAATATGGCTGTGGAGCACAATAAATTGCATTCGTGGCAGGTATAATGCTCGGCGTTGGGATTTTTAGCTACTTGTTAACAGAAGAGTAGCAGATTCACAGTGCTGAAAACCAAACCTCTTCTAGGTTTGAGAAAAGAACAGGCTGACAACATTTTAAATACACAATGGACACAGTTCAGGAAACAATTATCTTCCTTACTTGGACAATCAGAGACTGGTATTTACTCACAGAGCTGTTCCAAATCACAGTAATTAACTGTAAATTGGCTCTAGTGTTCTCCCTGGAAAACCCAGTTTTCCTGTCAGATTTCCAGCTATCTCAACATTTTCTGGATTTGTTTAATTTATCTACAAACAGCATGAGTAGCTGGAGTCTTTTTCCCTTGATTTTGCATTTTGTGCAATAGTGGCATTACCAAGGCTTTTATGACAGGCCTCTGGGACAGGCAGCAGCAGAGAGAGCAAACAGTTTGTTACCAGGACCTCTCTCCCTATCGGAGGGACCCATGTGCTGTAGTGGATGGGATTGTTGTGGCTCATTCCCACACAGAGAGGGGGTTTATGGGTGCTTTGGTATGTATCTGACATCTTCTACAAGTTTACTATAATTAACCCCTTGCAAGGACCATGGCAGTCTGCATTCACCAGTCCTTCTCGCAGTCTGTAAACGTATAATAGAGTGCTCTCAGTATTTTAGTTAAAGGGATTGCATTGCTGCAAGGTCCACAGGGAAAATTTGCACCGTGTGGGGCAGGGTCAGCACCAATATCTTGTTCTAGAACTACCTAAACAATTAAGAACTCTCAAGAGAAATTACTCTTCTCCACATTAAAAGCATTTTCTTTCTTCTCTAATGTGCTCTTTTCACAATTGTTGAGCTCATGGAGTCGTTTCCCAGTTTTAGGTAGTCAGGTATGTCAAGGCAACATACCCTGGCAATGACATTTTTCTCTCATCTGGCACTATTGCAGATAAATCCCCCAAGTGAAAGCTGACAGTATTAGTCTCCTTCCTCATAGGAAAAGTGTAGCAGCATCTTTTTCAGTACAAAGTTTCATAAGTTTCCCTGCCAATGCATGTTTTGCTCCAGTAGAACAACTGAGGACGTATGCCAGTATCTGTGCCCATTTAGCCACTGCATTCGCTGCTGAGGTTGGTTAAGAGAGTGTCCACAAGCGAGAACAGTTAAGGGTGCCTGTTGACTTAGTGCACGAAACTCGTTTCACAGCCTGATAGCCAATAGTAATAACTTCCAGCCATTACCTGTGCTTGATCTCAGCCAGCAACGTCTATTTAAAAGGCTTCATAATGCACTGTCAGCTCCTTGAACCATCCAGGCCTTCTCATTAAAACTGGTTAGGAATAAAATGCCAGGTGGTGTGAAATCCCAAGTAGATGCACTGAGGTCCTGATAGCACTAAGCTTCTTCCAGAATCAGGCCCACAGGCCACCGTATACCTCTGCCACCAAAACATTACTGTGGCAATACGTCCCTTGAGAATTTGAGTGGAAAGATCAAGTTGAAGATGTCCCTGCTCATTGCAGGGGGGGTGGGTTATATGACCTTTAAAGGTCCCTTCCGACCCAAACCATTCAGTGATTCTATGATTTACTGCACCTGATCCAGTCTGAAATAGTATGAGGAGAAATAGGACAGTTCAAAACTGCTTCATGGCTTACTTTGCTGACAGCTTTACTAGGATTACAGCTTGAAAGAATAGTTATGGATAGGACAGGACAGGACGAGATAGGACAGGATAGGATAGGATAGGATAGGATAGGATAGGATAGGATAGGATAGGATAGGATAGGATAGGATAGGATAGGATGATGTGCTTGCCCACCAACTTGCTAGAGCAGGGACCCTTGTTTTTCCACAGCATGATAAAGACTGCAAGCTGCAGGGGTAGAGACATAAGACATCATGTGGCCATGGAGCCCTGGGTGAGGACAGTCCCTGGAGCAGCCGTTTCACTTGCAGCAGCCAGTAGAAGGAAAGACCGGTCTCATTCTCAGGGTCCGTTCCTGGCTTTGTGACAGTTTCTAAGTGAATTGGACAAATCTCTCTGTCTCAGTTTCTCCATCTGTGAAATTCATTTAATGATTCTTACCTACCTCACACAGCTGTTGCATGGAGCTGAAGTTTCAGTGCCTGAAAAACATCTAATGAAAGGAAGTGCAAGCTGTTAGCTCACTGAAATCTCAGAGCACTAATATTCTCCCACTCCTACTAGACAGGCACCTTGGGCATTGTTCCAGGTATGGATAGGTAGGGACTGCGTCTTTTCCCCAGATTAGGAGAGTTCATTAAAAGACATGAAACTAGTCATAAAGAATAGGTTCCACATTTTAGTATCCTCTGAAGCCTGAGCACTCAGTGGTAGTCAAAGAAGCAAAAAGGATCATAGGAATTACTGAGACAGAAATAGAGGATAGAACAAAACCCCTCATTACCACTTTATAAATCCATAGTGCACTCACATCTTGAATTCTGCACGCAGTTCTTGTTTTCCCCTCCCTGTCGCCATCTCAGAAAAGGAAGCATTATATCCAGAAAAGGTACAGAGAAGGGCAAAAATTATGATCAAAGGTACGGAGCAGCTTTTATCCAAGAAGAGAAAATAGACTAGGATTTGTCACTTTTGAAAGGAGATGACGGAGAAAGGGGTATGATGAAACGAGGTTGAATGTCACACTGAAGAGGGGACAATTACCGAATATTTTTCATAACCCCAAAATTAGGAGACATCATATGAAACCTTAGAGCAAAAGAAAGTACTTTTTTATTCACCACATAATGAAGCTGTAGAGCTCACTGTCACAGGTGGGTGTCAAAGTAAAAAGTATCAGTAGATTCAAAAGAAATGAGACAATCTGGGGAGGGGAGCTGGGGGAGCCTCTCCAGGTCTGTGAAAGCAGTGCAGCCACATGGCTGAGTGTTTGAGATGTGTTACTAGCTTATAAATATGACATGATTACTCTATGATGAGCTACAGAAAGAATCAAGTGTGAAATCTGCAAACTAAGACAGGTTTGACTAGTTTACATTTTTCAGGCAGATAGAGGGGGTGAGATACAAAGATAAGTGAGAAGCAGGCTCGCCTCTTATGTATTCCAGCTATGTTACATCCTCTCAGACATAACATTCGAGTGCCTTGCTTCACGTAGGATTACAATGGCATAAATAGTTGCATTGATACTGATGGCTGCCTAAAATGCAGGTTAGAGGAGAGTATAGTCATGCCATAATCTGTATCCTGCTGGCTCCTCCAGAGGAGGAAGAGCTGAATGGCAGAAAGGAGTCAGTAAATGCTGAATATGCGAAATGGGAACAATGGGTAATCAGGATTTCCGGTGCTTCCATCTGGATAAGAAAGCCAATTAGACTGTCAAAGCTTGTGGGAAGGTGAAGGTACGACAAAGTCAAGCCGTTTCCTTCCTGTCCTCAGGAAATACCCTTCTGTTTATCTAGCTCGGAGGCTCTTCAAGTTTTTAGCAAATAATTTTGGCCTGTAGCCACCACACACATCTTCTGTGATAAATTTGTATAAACTTGAATGATTTTTCCCCTATTACTTTCTCTGCAAATGCAGAACCTAGCAAATAGACACAAAAATGCAGCCTGAAGAAGAGCACAATCTCCATGGTCTAGGGGCTGGCAGAGGATGCTGGCACCAGGACGTGCAGCTACAAAGGCATCCGCAGTGACCTCTCTGAGGGGGGGGAGCTTGAGAAATGCTCTCAGAAATGCCTTGGTAGTTTAAGGATACAAATCTCACAGGAAGCCTTTTCTTTCTGAAACACTAAAATGCTCTTGAAAATCCTAAGAATCCCTCAGAGTTACCCAACTGCTAGATAATAAACCCATTCTCACATACAAAAAGTGTTCAGTCATTGTCCAACCTCATCAGCAACTGAAAGATGCTGTGTCCACAGTGACAGTGATGGGGGTAAGGCCCCAGGACTGAATAGACAGTCATTTATAATGAGATTACATAGTTATGCTACACAAGGCTGCCAATACTGGAGCCATCCATTTTTCAAATGGTCTGGCTGAACCCACTGCATCCCAGACACAGTCAGCTGAAGAGGGGATTTAAATACAACACTCCAGACATCAACTATTCTAAAAAGGCATGGAAGTAGGAAACCAGTGAGAAAAAAATTTAAATTCCTCCTGACTCCTAAGCATGATTTTCCCACAGAAGGGGAGATTTCATCCAAAAAAGAAGTTAGGAGAAAATCCCAGCTGAGAAAAACACTGCTTTGGATGTGTGCTTTTTCTCCATACTTTCTGAAGAGTTTTTAGTTCATATAAACATCTCACATGGTTTGTAAGTTATCTGACCGTGAAACTACTGGAGGATTTTGAGCTTAATGTTAGAAAGCATTCAGCTTCTGGGGTTTCATAGCTTCTGTATTCTGGCTGTTCCAGTGGTAAACAGCTCCTGAATCATGATCACCTCTGTGATCTGTGTTGAAATTTATGTCCATTCTTTTACAATTGTGTGCACTCTACCCCAGGTGCAGAGTAATCCTCCAAGGATCCCTGCTACTGCCAGGACAAGCATGAGAGATGAACTGTACCTGGCTGTTTGAGCCTGCCCCTTATCCATCAAGACTGTGTTGCACAGCACTTAATTAAAAAAAACAACAACAACAACAACAACAACAACAACAACAACAAAACTATCCCTAAAAATATTTTTATACATATTGTGACTTGAAAAAGCATCCTATGAGCCTTGATGTGATGTGCAGGTGTTATGGGTTTGTGTGGCACGGTTTTCTTTGGTAGAGGGGGAGGGGGCTGCAGAGGTGGCTCCTGTGAGAAGCTGCTAGAAGCTCCCCTGGCTCCAAAGAGTCGGACCCACCTCTGGCCCAGGCTGACCCCATCAGTGACGGTGGCAGCGCCTCTGGGAGGACATAATTAAGAAGGGGAACCGGCAGTGTGGGGGTTGGAGCGTGAGAGGAACCCCTCTGCCGATACAGAGGTCGGTGAAGAAGGAGGGGGAGGAGGGGCGCCTGAGGAGGCTGATGGC
>VYZV01012842.1:14531-52494 GCA_013401275.1 Pandion haliaetus | reverse complement strand
AGTTGGTGAAGGACTGACTCCCGTGGGAGGGACCCCACGGTGGAGCAGGGGACGAGTGAGGAATCTTCCCCCTGAGGAAAGAAGCGGCACAGACGATGTGTGGCGAGCTGACTCAACCCCCATCCCCTGTTCCCCTGCGCCGCCGGGGGGAGGAGGGAGAAAGCACCGGGAATGGAGCTGAGCCGGGAAGGAGGGAGGGATGGGGGGAGGTGTTCTGAGGTTTGGTTTTCCTTCCCAATATCCTTGTGTGTTTTGTTTTTGATTTGATTTGTAGTAAATGAAATTGATTTAGTTTCTTCCCCAAGTTGAGCCTGTCTTTTGCCCGTGACCATAAGTGGGGAGTGATCCCTCCCAGTCCTTGTCTCGACCCACAAGCCTGCCTTTGGATTTTCTCCTCATCCCAACGTGGCCAGGGGCGGGGGTTGGGGGGGTGAGTGAGCGGCTTCGTGGTGCTTTGTTACCGGCTGGGCTGAAACCGAAACCACGACAGCAGGTTTGAATCAAGCCTTCTTTTATCGTTACACTGTTTGCTGCACAGTGCTATAAAATGTGCTCACTAAACTGGCACTGATGCTAACTCCTCTTTCCTTCTTCATTTTTCTCTGCTTTCCTTGGTCTGTCCTGTCACCCTCCCAGTTAAGCTCACATGTGACACTTTCTCTGATAACGCAATTACTGCTTCTTGCAACCCAAATGCTGGACATGAAATTGCATTATCACTTCCAATTCAAGTAACTCCCTGCTTAAATTCCAGGCATCAAAGTTGCAGACCAATATGCATTCACTCTGGACAAATCTGTCTTGCACTGAGAAAGGATTAAGTGCGTGCTACAGTAGTCTCTGGGTATGACTAAATTTTAGACACTGTGCTATAGAATATATTTTCAGGTTAATGAAAGTCGTTGGCTGGAATAAAACATATTTGATTAATGATGTGTCTTCATGAGAACACCTCTGCCACTACTGCAATATGTAAAACCAATAATGCTACTGCTTTAACCTCCCTTTGGGATGTTGCCCTTTGTTGATTTGGGTCAGACTTGTTATTTGAATGGAATCCTGATGTGCAATCTAGTAGGATAATGGCATTACTTGGGTTTTGTGTGATGCTCTTCATCAACAGATAATTATTGTTTGTGGTTACTAAAATCTACCCCATTCTAAAGGTGGGGAACTGATGCAGAAAGAGATTAATTGCCTGCTCAAGGCTGCCCAGAGGCAGTGGTGGAGAAGGGCATGCTTCTGCCTCTGGAGTCCAGCTCCCATCCGCTGTATTTGCCAGTCCTTTAAAGTTAAAGAATGACCAAACCATTTTAAGAATATCTAAAGATCACCTAGCCCATTAGAAAAACAGTTAATAGATCATCTTGTTCATTTATCCCAATAGTATTCGTATGCAACTTATTAAAAGACTAAAAGTGACGTTTTCATTCACTACTTAATTTTTCTTTCCCTTTTGTTTGGTTGCCTGCTTACTTGCCTGGGAATTTGTTATACAAAGTCCTAAGAATGTAGAATGTATAAGAAAAATAAATGAAAATGCCCTATCACTTTACGGATCACCTTCTGATATCATGCATGCTGAGAAACACTGCAGTGAGTAACTGCTATACCTGTATCACAAGCATGAGAACAAAATCCAGGGCCACAAGGCTCCAATTCTGTTATCCGTTCACATACAATTCTTATCGAAATCGGTAGTACAGCTGTGGGATCAGACCCTTTACTTTTGAAGCTGTAGCGTTAATTATGAGATGAAGGTTCTGTAGGTTTTTAGGTGGCACATGAGTACTGTACAGTCTTTTGCTCTATCTGCGGGCAGAGGCAGACTTAATGTGAGTATGTGGTGTGTAAGCATGACAGCCCTCTATAGACTAATTAATTTCTTACAAACTGAAAACATCTACATTCCTCTTCCAGTGGTAATAGAGCTTTTTATTATTATTGTTTAGAAATGAGTATAACTTTGAGCTTCATTAAAACCAAATGTTTAATTGCATTCATGGATATCAGATTTATTGATTTACTTAACTTGCCCTGTATAGTACAGCAGAATAATATATAACAGTTTCATATAATGTTGTCCTAGCCAAGTTTTACTTCAGCATCACAATTTCTCAAACAAGTATGCATTGATGGTTTATGTTGGCAGGGCCTTTGCTTCTGCTGACAAGCTGGAGAAGAAAAATCCCATTTATATTTTGAGATTTCCTAAAGCCTGTTGATTTATGATATACGACTGGTCTTGCATTAGGTTTTGTTTTGAATTTTCTTTTTGGGAGAAAAAAATATAACATTTTACTTTATCGACAATTTAAGTAGTGGAATTATTCCATCAAATTACATTTTCCTAATTGAGAGATTCCTGGAAAGTTAAACAGCTATTAATAACAAAGTAATTATTTAAGTTACGTTTTAATTTCTTTTTCTTTGAGATGGAGAGAGTTCTCCCATCATAGGCCATCTCATATACACATTCCCTATGTATCCATATGGCATATAATGGCGTACAGTAGGTAAATACTAATGAGTCGCTCATGTTTAGAGCTGATTAGCGGCAAAGTGGATGTGGTTTATACGGTGCTGACCACCAGACATGAGCAGGGTTCAAACCCTGTTGAGAGGTAGAGTAAAATATCAGCTCAGGCTCAAGACCACACTAAACTTGTTTCCAGTTGGCTTGGAGCCTGTGAACTGATGTGTGGACATGCTGTATGGTATAGGGTTTTTTTCTCCTCCCTCTCTGCTACTAGTGATGAAAAGGACAACCTGATAGTTTTAGGTAGGGTTTGAATTGTCTTGTGTCTTTCCTGCCTGGCTCATTTCAAGATCTTTCTGACTTCCCAGCATCAGTATGGTTTGGGACTGGGGAAAATACACATGCCATGAACTAGATACCTGGAGATCAAAAAATGTATATTTTATATTGCATTTTTCCCAAATATTTATAAGCTTGGGAATTCTGGTAGTCTTTTGCCTGGTAGAGGTAATGGCAGAAATCCCACAGATTTCAGCAGAAGTTGGTCTTACAGAACAGCCACTTCTGGAGTACTCGCAGAGTTGCTGAAATCCCTTTGGGATTCCTTGTATAATTTTTGGCTGGGGATCTGTAGTTGAATATACTGTCTATTTGCCACATTGGAAAACATTATATTATTTAACACTAATGTCTCCTGAAAAATGGAAAAGTTGCACCATCTTGTTCTTTGGGGAATGTAGGCTGATTCAGGAGTGTGGGAGAACCATGTTCAAGAGGAAGACAAAGAAACGGTGTAGGAGTAACAGAGTTTTTTTGAAACACGTTACAAAAGTGGAAGGAAAAAGTAGTTATGGATTTATTTTATTTTGCATCAAATTCTTAGTACTGAATGACTGGTAAGTATTGTTAATCTAATCCTGGAACACCAAAAATGAAAGAAAGTGTAGCTTTTGACTGGTTACATTTTTAAGGTGCTGTGCTTGGCACTGACGGATGGGAGAAAAATGCAATTGTAGGAAAAGAAAATTAGTCAAAAACAGAGATCTGGCCAAGAAAATTCATATTCGATATTCATTATCTTATTACAGATGGTCACAAGCCAAGTGCTGATATCCTGTAGGCAGCACTCAAAGGATAAGTGTGCATTAAATGAAAAGTATATTTTCCTTTATGCCGAATCTGAGGATTTTTTTTAACCATGGGATTGCTTCATGTGCAAAGGTGGAACTGTTCTTAAAGGCTCATGCTGTCACTTGGGATGGAAATCTGAGTGGCAAGTTGAATAGGATGCCCTCGCTCTGCTGTGCTCAGTAGAAAACAAAATTAATCACTCTGGAATCTGACCATTTGTCCATATCCTCTGCAGCTAAAGAAAATGAGGGGCAAAGAAATGGTTATTTAGTTATTTTAGACAGTTGTTCAGTATACTGTACATTGGAAACCTGGCACTGATGTGGCATGGTTTGGCTATGAACTCTTGACAACAAGAGGCTGGCTTCTGAAAAAATTATTTAAGTATATTTTTTTAAGTTAATGTTCTAAGCAGGATAAAGTTTAACATTAAAAATAAAACCCTTCATGGTTTTAAGTTGGGTTTGA
The DNA here is from genome assembly GCA_013401275.1 of Pandion haliaetus. NCBI lineage: Eukaryota > Metazoa > Chordata > Aves > Accipitriformes > Pandionidae > Pandion > Pandion haliaetus. The sequence goes on along the minus strand of VYZV01012842.1, from coordinate 48,416 downwards.
GTTGTCAGTAAAGGGAGATGGTCAGACTGGCCCATTTCAAACAGTGACTAATGGACTTCTGCCTCCATTGCTAGATCCAGCTGCCTCCAAAATTAAATGATTAATTGCACAAGGGAGAGACAACAATCCTTATTTGATTGTGCTGATTACAGAGTTGCTGATTAACGGAGTAAAGGGAATATGTTGTCCTAGTTTTCCTAAGTTCTTCAAGGAATAAGGCAGAGCTGAAAATAATTTAGAACTGCAGGGTGTAAGGTTACTCAAATCATGGGGTGACCTGCTTGGAGGTCTCTCATATGTCATGCAGGCTATGGTGTATCCTGGCTGTAGCTACAAGGGTTGCTGTGATAAATCAGTCCTGCTTTTCCAACTGTGATCCATCATACACAGCATGCCTGTGTGATGGGTAAATAATATATCTTACCTGATTTGCCAAGGGTACTAAGGAAGCTACAAATGAATTATCCAACCCTGATTCTTGGTTCAGATCAGTAAAGCAGGCAGGCTTCTGTGAATGCTCTTGCACAGCCTTTGATATCATGGGTTTCCAGTCTTTTGTTTTGTTTTGTTTTGTTTTTTTCCTCTGGGACTTCTAGCTGTTCTAGTTAACAGTAAAATGGTCATCTGTTGCCTTGGCTGAACTGATGCTAATGATGTTTTGTAGCAAAACTGTGCAGTCAGCTTGGAATGAAAATTTCAGTTAACTGGTTAGGAAGCCAAAGACTTTGAGCTGCTTCATCATATCTTGCTAAGAATAGAATACCTAGGGCAGCTTTTTCCTAATAATCTTACTTTTTATTTTAGATCAGTCTTTATGGTGTCATTAACCTGTTTCTGGGTCTTTCGTCTTCATCTTTTTTTCCTTTTTTTTTTTCTTTTTTTAGCTTGCTGCAGAAGAATTGTATAGACACACATCAGTCTCACAATGGTTGTAGTACCTTACCTTTGTTATGGTACAGACAGAAATAAAAAGAGTAGACACTACCTATACATCCAAAAGACACACTAATAAAATACAGCCAGCTTTGGGCTGAAAATGATTGCTCTTTAATAGCATATATAGACAGTATGGAGCAGCTTAGAGGAGGAATTGAGGAAGAACACCTTGGCCAATTAAAAGTTTCATGGAATTCCAGATAGGTAGATTGTAATTATTGTTGCTGAATCCTTGCCAGTGCTTAAGGATAAATACGTTCATAATTTAAAGACAGGGAAGAAATTAGTAATGCCATGCACTATTCAGTGTAGTGGCTAATAGACAAATGCTTACATTACCCCATAAGCAAATGCTTATCCTTAGTTTAGAAAAGAGAAAGGTGTTTTAAAGGGTACCTTTCTCTGGTCACACAGTTACACAACAAAACCTGGTGTCCAGCTCGAAGTAGGAATTATGTAGGACTCCTGTGTGGTTGGCAGTACGTGCTCAGGATGCAAGTTAGACACTTGCAAGTTAGGCATAGAATATTAAATTCCTTTCTCTTACAGTAATTTCTACCTGAGCCTTTTCTGTAAACCTACCTCATGCCTTCTTATGCTGTGCCAGTCCCGACGTACAGTAGAGCAGTCTTCTTACTCTGTGGTCCTACAGTTGCAGTTATAATTACTAATTCCAGCGGTATTGTAGGAGATCATCCTACTTTATGGCAAATAGTACCAGAAATTCTATTCCAGCATGGGCAGACCATGGACACCCATACCACACTGCCTGTATTTCCTGTTGAGCTGAAAGAACAGCCTTCTTGGAAAGATATTCAACCTTTTGTCAACTTTGTTTTACTGTAGCAGCTCAGAATAATCGGGAAGGGCCCAGCACAAGAACCCAAGAATGGCTTTTATTTGGTGAGTTGTCTGGACTATATAGGGAGACAGGTTTTTGGTTAGGAGGCAGCACATGAAGCCCGGAATTGGCTATGTGTCCTAGGTTCTTCCACACGTTTCTTGGAGCAAGGTAGTGTATCTTCTCCTAAACCTCTCTTTCCTCTTTGCATACTGTAGCTTAAAGTAATGCGACAAGGGCGCTTTCATTGATGGAAAATCTGTGAGTTCCTCAGAGAGCAGTTGGTGTTGCTGTAAAAATTATTATTTGGGGTAGTAAAATGAGTTAAACAGGAATCCACCGGTTAATATATCTGAGTTTCAAGTCTGCTGCCCCACTGTGCAGTACTTAATAATCCATTTTGATACTGCAATGCCTCTTTCATCTGGCAGAATTAATGCTTGCATCAGCATTTGGCTTAAAAGGTATAATGTACACTGCAGATCGCAATGAATACTTTCACTCTGTAGCTTTTCTTACAAAAGCATTTCACCATGCTTTTGTTCATTACTGTTTGCCATGGGTCCTCAGAAGCACACACATCGTGACTCCACTCAGCAATGGCAATGCATCACTGGTAGAATGGAAAACACATAAAACACAAATATAATTTTGCTCTACAGTACAGCACTTCAGAAGAGGAAAATTTTCTTTGAGCCATTGCTTCTTTTAAAGTATAGTGTGCAGCAATGACAAATACACAGCTTTGATGTTTCCTGCTCCACTCGACCATACCATTGTAAATCAGCATTTTGCTTTTTCATACTCTGTCATTATTAAAACTTGTTATAACTTTGTTGTAGACAAACATACATTAAATCTTGAAAACCATGCATCTTACTCTGTTCTCGTCTGTAACAGGGGAATTATTGTATTTGAAAACAAAAGCTACATTCTGGAGCCATTAGAAGGTGCTACAAGTGAACACAAGATCTACCGAGCAGAGAATCTGAAAATAGCCCCAGGATCTTGTGGCCACCAGCTGGACATCTCTGCCATGAGAGCTGGTGACAATGACACATCACACCATTTTCAAGCTGGCAGGGTAGGTGGATGATGCACTTTTATGCTTCTGGTTTGCCGAGTATGTCTCTGGTACTATTTCCATATTACTGCCTGCCATAACTCTGTCACAAAGAGTCCCTGCTGAGCAAAACTTTAAACCATAGAGTCAACTTATGTTGACATCATGTGCTTAAGTGCATGCTTAAAATTAAGCATATATTTCCATGATTTACTAAAGCTTTATTACTTTTTCTTGATCCTGCGTGTATAGCTTGCTTTTTATTTTCTTTTTGGTAATGAGATGGCACAGAAAAGTTTATAGTTTCGCATTATGGTAATATATTTTGGTTCATGTATGATTATAGCCAGAATTTAAGACCCCATAAAAACACTGAGCAATGTTTGGAAAAGTTCTTGCCCACCCAAAATGGAAGAGAGCATGATAGCTGTGATGCTTTGTTAATATTAGGTTTTGAACCTTTACAATCTAGTAGGAAAGTATCTTATGCAGACAAAACAAATTCTCACTGTATTATTTTAGAGATGTTATTATCGTAGTTGGTTTTATGCAGGAAGAAATGCACTTAATGTGAAATGCATCTAGCTAACGGAAACTGCAGAAAATTAAATGAACTAAAAATCAGGAAGAGGAAATACTGTAATAAGTTCATCTGCATATTGGATGAGGATTGTAGAAAAGACTGGTTTAGGTGTTTGGAAATTATACAGTTATACAAATCTTCCCCCAGCATTTATTAAATGTCACATATTGGGATTTATACTTGCATATACTACTAAGCCTTTGCATCAAGTTAATTGTTAAGGAAAGCAACCTAAATGGCATCCCTAGATGTTACTTATGTAGTGATATTATGTTATTTTACATTTTAGGAATAATAAATATTACATCTAATGCATTAGCTTTTGCATATAGCATTTTATGGGCTAAGCATATTTCTAAAAATGTGTGTAGGTTGAAAGCATTGGAAAATTACTTTTCACAACTTTATTAAGGTTCCCCCAAAATCTTTGTGACTGAATTTCACTTAAGTAATCAATGTAACACTAGGAAACTGAAATAAAATGTGTGCGTACAACTAGCTGATACAATCAAAGCAATTTTGCTGTTACCCTCATGGTTCTCACATTTTGTTGATGGCTTCAACTACGAGCCAGAATTCACCTTAAATATCAGAAAAATATTTTTGTTGTGGTTCAGTGGACATAATTATAAAACCTGCCAGCAGTCACATCATATGGATAGGTACAATATATATATAATGAGTATGTTGGATATGCTTCTAATGTATGAATTTTGAAAGTTGTCAAATGTAACGTGTGGAGTGAGTTTTCACATTTCAATGTTGTCATCAGTTAAGTAGGCTGTCAGGACATACTGAATAAAGATGACCTGCAAAGTATGAAGACACAAGGCTGCTCCAAATTACACTGGGTTACAGAAGTAAGCAGAAATCTCAGGTTTAGGGCATGATGAATATTTTTGTTTTCTTGACAGATTTGGGAGTTTTTTGTTTGTCTTTTTTTTCCCTGACCCTTCACTCAACTAACTACACTAAATTCTTACTGAGCAGAGCTGAAATGTGAGATCAATATATCACAAAGTTAGACTAGCCTTTGGGTTAGATTTAAATACAGATAAATGATGGGACAAACAGTAGACTCAGCTACCCAGATCCAAACATGAGATTTAATAGAGCAAGTCAGATAATGTGACAGATATGTGTAGACATGTTTTGCCCCATTGGAGCTGGGTCTCTATAAATACTGGGTCATTTCATAACTCAGTGGACCCTCAAATTGCAGCAGGGAGTGTGTTTTTCAGTTGAGCTCCACTGAGACAGGACCCTACAGAAAGCAAGCCTGATGTGTAAGACAGCCCTACAGTATGGCTTTTTTTCTCTTTAGCCACACAAAAAAACCATTTTGGTAGTGCTGGTGGACCACAGATCAGGCAGGTGAGACATTCCGGGCAAGTGGATCACGGAGAAAGAGTTGAAAGAGAACATTGCAGTGTGAATCCAAGCCATGCCAGTTCCCAGGCAGGGAAGCATGAGGAAGGGCTACAGCAGGATGGGACAGCAGTTTCGTGATAGGATCAGGTGTGGCAGGAGCAGGGGAGAAAGACAACTGTCGGTGGAACAAAGCATATTGTCCCCCATCATGTGTATCTATCGTGGCTGCATTATTGACTCTTCATTTTCATTCTGAAGATTAACTCAGGCAATGGGTTGTGCGTTGATGTAGCTGGTTGCAGAAAGCAAGCTGAAAGAAGTCATAATTAGGTGTATTTTATAAATAAATATTGTATCCAAGGAATGCACATAGCGTTTGGGCAAATCACAGGAATGGATTCGTTATGCAAGTTAGTCACCAGAGGCTTACATGATTATAGCCTGCTAGCCAATTTCTCTCAGGCTAACTCTCTCCAGCCCAAACAGTTTTACTCTTGGGAAAAAGTAAATGGTTTAAACTGGCTGATGTAACAGAGCTCTTCTTATGTCTTTGTACCTGGGTTTTCATGTCTCATCTTTCACCCTTCATTTGGAAGAAGACGAGGCACCTTGGGGGTACATCTTTGATCAGGACTGCATAATAAATTTCAGGTTTATGTAAAACTTTTAGTGTCTAAGAGATCAATTCCATCACAAACAACAAAAACCCACATGGTCATTTGCCTTATGTGGCATCTCGCTCATGTATGATATATTTTGCAGGGAGGTAAATCAAGCTCTGCCAGAGCATTATAGGTTCCCCTGAAGTCTACTGAGACATGGCAGCCCCCTGGATTTTGCATCTGCTGCTGTTCCAGGGGTAGCAGGAGGGGAGATGCTGGCTCCCTGGTGTCCTGGTTCCCAGCCAGCATATCACCAGGCACTGCTGATGCCCGGTGTGGTAGATGAGGCATGGGCATGTGCACCGAGTCTGTGCACACACCGTGACCCCATGGTGGTGACAGCTGCCTCCAGTAGAGCACGAGAAGGTGACAGAGAACCCCAGTACCAGGAGAAGTTGTAGGAATATCTACCTGAGCTCATTTGCAAGACCCCCTAATAATAAGTGTAAGCCTGTGAAGTGTTTGTATCATTGATATTTAGTTCATTAATGATAGCTTTTACTGCTTTCTCAGTTCAGAAATACTGTCCAAATAGAACTTAATTATTTTCCAGTTATTGTGGTTTGAAGGCTGTGTGACACTAGTAAATATGAGTTTGAAAGTCAGTTACTAAAAGTTACAGCTGTCACTTTTCTCTAAACACAGTGCTGCTTGCAAAACATTCAAAATCATTAATCTGCAGATAACAAAGAGGAACACTTTGGTAACATAAAGAAAACTGTGAATTTTGGCTGGAAGGTGATGTCCAGCACTGACTTAGCTTAGGGGATCACACAGTTTGCCTTGGAATGGTTTGCTTTGGAAAGCTTTACTCATGTTTTAGGTTACAGAGCATTGGGTTAGTTCAAGACATTGTGGTCATTAGTAGGTCATACACCAGCTTAAGATCCTTAAGTTCTGGCATGAAGATCAGATATACTGCTGAGACCTTTTTTCCCTAACTGTCTTATTCCAGAAACAAGGGAGGAATGACAGAATAGATGCTCAGCTGCCACAAATCACAGAACTTTTACAGGCATTATAGGTCACTTAAATTCAGGGTAGTGGAGGAGCTGTGCTATGATTAGTACTATTACAAAATAATTTCATTTTCTTCAGTGATCTTTTTGCAGCTAAGCATTATGATTCTTTTAGACCTGCATTTAAGACTGCAAGTAGCATGACCAGCTGTTTTATATGAATATACAGATAGGAAATTAAATGTATGCCTTCTGTTTTTAGAGTATTAGTTGTCTTCCCAGGACACTGACAGTTCATTCCATTTTTTTCTGCAGTTTTTGTTCTTGGGTTTTTCTTCCTACATAATTTATCAGTTGACCACTTGATCTCTTCTCTGCTTCACTCAGTATCTCTTTATCTCTCATTTTTCTTAGTAGCCAGTTTGTCTATTGTGTGAAATCTTTGCTAAAAGTCATCTCATCATTTCTTTAAATGTGCCTTGGAAATAGCAAAGGCCTTTCTGCTAGAGATGATACTCTCCTGTGAGGAAAGATAACTCAAACATTTCAACTGCAGAAAGCTGAAAGGTTGAGAGAGACCTTGCACCGCTTTCCTGCTTGCTGTGATTAAATCCTGGGGGTTTTTTTTGTAAGTACCAAGTAGACTATTTCTGTTGTAGTAGATAAAAGAAAAACTTCCATGAGGAGAAGGAATACAATAAAAATTTTTAGGTACTGAAATCTTTGGAAGTCTGAGATGTTGTGTATCTCCTCTTGCAAGCACTTTGTTGGACTGAGGCATAGCTGATTCCAAGGGTCACTCATTGCAAAAACAAAATACTATTTCCATCTTTTTGGCAGTACAAGAGGGAGACTCTGAAGACAACGAAGTATGTGGAGCTTGTTATTGTGGCAGATAATCGTGAGGTAAGAAACTTAAAACTAAAATGTTATGGGAAGCATGGGTAGGTAATGGGTAGCTCAGTTCAGCTACCATGGTATTGCAAGTAATGTGCTTCAGACAGTAATATGATGGTTTTAAAAAGTAAAGCTTCTTCCCTAATTAGGTCTAAGCAATGGAAGGCACTATTAAGACAGAACAACAGTGGTAGTCAACTGTAAAATTTCTTGCAATACTTCATAAGGAATTTGACTCTCAAATTACTGGGATATCTAGCAGTAATTGAAGAAGAGGTAAATACGAATTCACTGCCCAGGATCTCCTTGAGCTAGTTAAGTCTTCATTGCCATTGACTCTGCCCTCAGCGGGACTGTCACTGTTTGGAAGACACGGTAGGATCCTGCACTTGCTTTTGAAGCAGTACTTTACCATCACATTGCATGAAGCACAATTGCCTTCTTGACGGTTGGAAAAGAAAGCTTCAAAGCGAATAACCAAGACTGGCTGTAGAAATGTTCCAGAGTTAAATGGCAGCCAAAGATCTAAATCTTGGTTTGAATTATTTTGCCACTTACATTTTTTTTTTGTCTCCTTGAACACTGCTACTTAGGGAATTACAATCACTCTTCTGCAAGAGCCGAAACAGCTAACAGAAGAGCCTTTTCTTTTTCACAAAATGGCCATCCCTGAAAGATCCCTATGTGAGACTTAGGGATTTTAAAATCTTTTAGTGAGCACCAAAATCCTATCCCATAACCTGTGCTTATTGTGAGGCAGACTGTGGTCCCATAAAGCCAACAGGAGTCTGCCAATGGCCTTTGGTTGCACTGTGTAATTCCCAAACATCACCGACCGTGTTGGCAGAATAAGGGGGCTGTTGGGGAAAACTCTACAATATTTGTGCTGCTAGTACATTGATCCTTTACATTCCAAGTTTCAGAGGCAAGGCAAGGATGTGGAAAAAATTAAGCAGAGGCTGATAGAGATTGCAAACTATGTTGATAAGGTAAGAACATGAGCATTATTTCACTCTTTCCAAACTTATTACACTTTCTGAAGGATGTTGCTGTGAAATCTATGTTTCTTCTAGCAGTAAATTAAGCAAGCCACTATGCTCAGATCAACAGCTTTCACAACCTTTGCCACATCTCCTTATCCTCCCACCCTTCCAAGGAGCTAACCCTGCTGCTTTCCCACTACTCCAGTATTTCAGAACAATGCTTCTCTCCAACCAGTAAACCCCCAAAAAGTAAACTTAAACTTTTCATATGCCCTTCAACATACTGAGCTGTGAGCTCTGCTCTGCTATGTATGGGATGCATATATCTGTGGAAGCAGTATTCCTAAGGAGATGTACAAATTAGCCCTAGGATTTTATTAACCTGGGAAGAGGGAGGGGATAATCACATATGGAACAGCCCATAGAAAAAAGATTTTTTTGAAAAGGAATTTGGAGAATACAGTCCTTTGCAGCAGCAAGGGACGGTCCAATTGTAAGGCCAAAAAAGGGCCTGTGAAGACATGGTCAATAAGATATATAGCCCAAGGAAGATGGCAGAATTAAGAATATGTAGTGCTTAAGGAAGCAGAAGTTGATGGCTGAGTGAGAGCAAGAGTGAGGAAAGATCTCNTTATTTTAAGTATTTTCTTAAGTAATTTTCTGCTTGACAATAAGCAATAAAAGCTAAGAGTCCTCTACAGTGGCTTTTGAAAAAATAAAAATTAAAATTTATTTTTGTTGTGCAGTATGGCCAGGAAAAATTAAGAGTCCAGTAGTGAAATTATAACTGAGGGAGTCTTAATTTAGCTGAGAACTTATCAAGTGATACTTCAAGGGCAATAACTCAAAGAGAAGCATTTGTGATTAAAAACAAGCTGCTGAAGACACCTCCACCTCTTCCATAATTGTCTTGCTGACTTATTACTGGAGTACAGGTGTTTATATGTTACCTGCTCAAAATTAATTTTGCATGTTATAATATATTTATGTTTCATGCTTAATTTATGCTCAGCAAATGCCAATGTTATGCAAGTGACTGTAATGCATATAAACAAGACAATGATTTAGTCTCTTTTCTCAGACTGTCAGCCAAATCTGGACTTGATCGATTCTTGAATCCTTCTTCACGTTAGTCTCACATTAAAATTGTTATCTCTGCTCCATTGCTAATGCTGCTCTGTCTCCCCTCTTGTAGCAACTATGGCATTTGCCAGTGGCATAATAGTGTCTGTAGCCACAGTGCTAAAATCACTTGTTTTTATCTGCTGTGAGTATGACTTGATGACTCTGGCTGCATTTTCAGCTATTATTTTGAATCACAGCCATAGTACAGCACAGCTGCCTCTACCTCTTGAATTGCATTGGTGCTAGTGACAGAGGACAGCCATGGAGGGAGTCATCTGCCATAGCAACAAGTTTGTTCAGAAGTGAAGGACATAGGAAGGTAGTAGCAGCATTTCATCTTGAAGGAAGACACCAAACTTGGGTGGGACATAGAGAAATAGCATATCTCTGAATGTCTTTGAATGCCTTACGGGTATTTAGTCAGGTCAGAATTGTTTTCTGTAAGTCATGGAAATATTTTGGCTGAGTCAATGCTGTCAGGTGTTCACCTGTGCCCTGCAGAAGAGACCATTTAAGCCTCTGCAAGAAAGGTTCATGTGAACATTATGCTTCTGTTGAGTTATTCTAATCCAATGTGGTCTAAAATGAGTTTGAGACGTGTTTCTATTTTTCTTTTCTCATTAGTTCTATAGGCCACTAAATATTCGAGTAGCCCTGGTTGGAGTGGAAGTATGGAATGACATGGATAAGTGCTCTATTTCTCAAGACCCTTTCACCAGCCTCCATGAGTTTCTGGACTGGAGAAAGCTAAAACTACTACCTCGTAAAGCCCATGACAATGCACAGCTGATAAGGTAGACATCACACTATATTTAATATCGGCCGGGATTTCAGTGATTTGAGAATAGCTGTACTGAATTCTTCCCCAGTTGCTAAGCTGTTGGGAGGAACATCTGTGCTCCTAAGGGTTTGTCTTTCCCCTCTGCAAACGTCAAACATAAAAGCCTTTTGCAGAGCCCTTCAGCAGATGCTTCAGATTAATTTCCTTCCACAGCTCTGCAATAGTTCTGTTACTTGTAGGCTTTTCCTGAATACAACTCGTGTAGAAGTGTAGGTGCATAATAAGCTGGTAAATACTTAGGGTATGAATCTAGACGTGGTTTAATCTGGTCTCAGTCTAAATTGTTACTGAAAAAGGCAGTCCTGCCCTCATCCCAAAAGTAGAGCTAAGGGGGCACTATGTGAAGCCTGTTTGTTAGTAGAAAGACTTCAGTAAACTTCAAAATGCAGTCTAAAGTGCACAATTCATTTGCATTTGTGACTTAAACATTAAATCATTAACATCTTTTACCCTGCTGCTATTTCCTGGATTAAAGTAATTGAGTAAATATGCTCAGAGTAAAAGCACTCTTAAAAAAAAAAGTATGAGAAACATCTCTTCTTGAATCAGGTATCATTTTGATCAATGAAGTATTCTTTATACTATAAAGATAAACATACCTGACGTCTTAGCAATTAAAAGGAGCTCTTTACTCGTTACATCAATATTCCTACATTAGCTGCGTAAGAATAGAGTGAGCCCTTCCAAACTGTTCCTCATGAGGTATCTGAGTACTCTTTATGTATAATAATACTTTGTTTGGAATGATTACATTCTAGGCTGTGTATTATAACAAGTAGCATATAAACTTCCCACTGCATTAAAATAACCCTTCTTTGAGCTAGAGACATTATTTTTATGTTTGTACTTCTATTCCCAACTTTAGTCAGGGAAAAAAGAAAGGAAAGAGGTGTCCTGCTACAGCAGCAAACCCAAAAGACAGTGACCAAATGGATCCTTCTCGTAGCAGGGATGCTCTCATTGTCAGTTCAGCAAGTTGGCATGACTAATCTGTGCTTTTCATCTTTTCAAACCTGCAAATGTCTGGAGCTGACACATTTGAAATGGGATCTTTGTTTGAGATTGGCAGAAATACAAGAGTGAAAATAATAGGGTGGTATCTTGGCACTGAATGGTGACTCTGTGATTCCTCTTCTCCTTTCCCGCCCTCCTGCAGCGGAGTCTACTTCCAAGGGACTACCATTGGCATGGCGCCCATAATGAGCATGTGCACTGCAGAGCAGTCTGGAGGAGTCGTCATGGTAAGTGGTAAGAGCACAGGACTTGAAACTGGCCCAACTGGTGCGACACAACCTCAAGAATTGTAGTACTGTATTCTGTACCAGAATATCAGCCCCATTTGTCTCATTTTCAGTCTCAATATTATCTATACCTACATGCACATTGCTTGTAAATGATAGTTTCCATAGTGAAAAAAAATCAAAATATTTCATTAAAGTATAGCATAACCTCTTTGCAAGAATCCTCTACTCCTCATTAAAACAGGTGCTGAGGTGCTGTGAAGGATGAGAACCAGGAGATGTATTTACTATGCACTAGGGTATACTAGTGTTACAGGCAACAACAGTCTATCCTGAATCTTTTATTATATTGATTTTATTCTGTATTTACAGGGTTTCCTGTGTAAGGCCTTATTTTCCATTTTTGCAGCACAGTGGTTTTATTACATTGCCAGACAACGAGAACAAACAATGGCAACATTTATTCTACCTGAGCCTCTCTCAAAGATATACTACTGGTAATGCTGTTGTTAGATGCTAGACATGACGAACATACAAGTAAACATCTTAGCCAATTTCTGGAAGTAGTTCTGGAATATTTTCTTTCAGGTTTTTTTTTTTTTAATTTATTTTTAACTGTTTTGTGCAAAAAGGGCGGGGTGGGGGGAGGAACTTTTGTGTTAACTAAGCTTTGCAATAGAAGTCTTTAGATAAAATTAGATGTGGACTCCCAGAGCTTGCAGGCCACTTGCAGGTTCAGCTGGTGACCTCAGAGCTCAAGTCCAGAGCAGAAAACCAAGGAGCCCTACAAACCTCTTAGATATTCTCTGAGTTCAGCCTGCACGTGCTGAAAAATTTTGTGTTTCCTACAGCTTTGTCCAGACTTCCAGCACCTTAGGTGATGCGGTAGTTCTCTCCAGCTCTGCTGGACACCTCAGCTGTAGATCCCTACATAAATGAGGTGGGAGCTCAGGAACACACAACATTCAGAATTTGCGTGGTTTCAAAGCTCCCTATTCTTCAAAGCCCCTTGAAGGTCCTGCATTGCCTTCCTTCTTAACTAGCGTGCAAGCTGAGGTTGGTCCACAATGCAGGGCTCCTTTGTGGTCTCTTAGGCAAGAAGCCAAGCTGGGGTGATGTGTGCATTCATGGAAGATGATGTACAAATGGTTCAGACTGGGAGGATTTATAAGGTGAGCAGGGAAGCTGAGGTGTAGGAAAGAATGGGAAATAACAATCAAATCACATAATTTGGAGAAAGTCGTGTCAAAATTGTAGAAAAGACAAAGGCTTCAGTCTCTTGGTAGCTTTAGAAGCTGAGTCTCTAATGCTGTTTGTCACAGCTTTCACTGGATACCTGGGGGATAGGTAAAAAAGAAAAAGGAGGAAAAGAGGAAGAAAAGGCCGTAGGAGTCTCCCAGTGCACTTCCAAATCTTGGCAAAAGCATATATGAGGCAGACAGCCCCATTGTATCCATTTCACCCTCAGGCCAGCAGTCACTGCTTTGGCTTTATCTGCAGCCAGAGATGCCCTTAATGATGCCTTTTTTGTCCTTTAAATTTTTAGCATAAGCTTTAAAATGTGCTACAGTGTGTTTTACTGCAAAGTCAGTCCTATTCACTCTGGAAACTGTCATTTTAAACAGAAACAAGAAAAAACACTTCATTCCAGTAAAAAGAAAACAAGAATCAGCATTTCTTTAAAGTGCTCTCAGGGCTCTGACAGAGGAGACACTGATTTATATGTCCAGGAGAAACCCAGTGTCTGTGTGTGAATCATGGGTCAGGCTGCAGCTTCAGTTGTGCAGGGGAGCACGATGTTTCCCAGAGACTCCCACCTCAGTGAATGGAAACTTTTGAGGTGCACATTAACTCAAGGCTTGCACAGCATAACTAGAAGTGTTTTCCAGTTCTTTAAGCAAATCCTCAAAAAGGAGCCAAATTTTTTTGTCACAAACAAGCGAGCACTCACCCTCAAAACCCAAATGGGCAGCTGCCCAAGCTGCCCCCCAGTTAACAAAGGCTAATTCAGGTGTATACAAAAAAAATTTTACACATACCAGTACCTACAGAAGAAAGCTCTAAATTTGGAAGATATGCAAATGAAAGAATGTAGAACTTAATCAGGGAAGCTTTAGTGCTCAACCATCTCAACACCAGGCAACTGAACATTTGGCCATCCTTATAATACAGCCAACCTCTTACCCATCCCACCCTGAACACTCAATGTCAAAAAGCTCCCACAGTCTCAAAAGCAATCTGAAAGAAGAGACAATGGTGAGATTGCATGAGAAATAACATTTGAATACAGAAACTGGAGCCATCCTTGTCCGATCTTATTTTCCTGACTGTTTTTGCAGTTATTTAGCTCTACTATAAGATCTAAATTCCTCTGTCATGCCTCCCTGAGAGCCTGCCCCTCTCTACTTTTAGATAGGATAGGACTGAATTCTCTCAGTGGTAGGTGACACCCTTTTAAGAGAAAGTCAAAGTGGGGAGGGCAGGCATCTGAGCATGAGAAGCTTTTGGTGTATCAAGAGCGTTATCATTTTATTTTACTGTGATGGTTCTGTTTTGTTGTAGAAAGACCAAACAGAAGTTGACATTAAAGCAAGTCTTTGATGCATGATTCAGTCTTCATTCTGTTTCAAAAGGGTGCCTACTGAATTAATGGGTTTAAAAGTAAAATATTGCTGTGTTGCTGTAATGTAATGTATTCTCACTCATGCCAAATTTCTATTGACTTTAGTGGGAAGTTAGGTTAAAGGACAAGTGTGGAACTGAGGCACTTGCATTTCAGTGAATTGCTTAAATGAAATAGAAGTGTGTTTTAGGAAACTTATTCCTACAACAGAGTGAAACTGCACGGAAAGTACCAGGATTGGGGCATTTGCCTGTTCAGCTGTAGGTGACAGTATTTTATTATTACAATTTAATCTGGGTCTCAGTGGAATGAAGCAGTGTCCAGCTGAAAGCAGCTGCATGTTTTGTGCAACCATTTATAATGTCTTAATGGTAAATGGTTGCTCATTCAGTGGTTGTGAAACTGTTTGGTAATGACTTTTACTGCTCAAGTTAACTTTGTTAAAAGGCCCTGATGGAATAAATCAAAGTCACATTGCTATTCATTTCTTTAGTCCTTGTAATACTTAAAGGGTCTCAGTATCAAATGGGACATGTCAGTGTTTGTTTTGATAATCTTCATTTATGCTGTCTTCAAATAACCTCTTTTGCTGAGACATCACATTCTTTGTTTTAAAAACCCTCTCTAGAAACCGATAAAATTGCATTCCAAGTGGATCTGAGCAAGTAATGAGAACTGCATGAGCTGTAATAATTGTTTGCCTATTCAAGACCCAAGTTACATTTCAGATCACTTATTACTCTAGTTCTGGAGCGGACTGTGTGAATACTTGTTTCTAATTTTTATTGCCAGCTTTAGAGGTCTTCAGATGAGTATAATCTCTGTTCAGTAAGTAGAAGAGATCCGGGCAAAAAAAAGAAAAAACTGAGCTCTGTTGTCTGTCTAGGTAGCTCAAAGCTTAGAGGAGTTTCTGACTTAACCACGTAGCCCTAACTTCAAGGCATCACTCCAGTGTGTCACTGGTAAATTTTATGGATTTCATTGTTTTCTTAATCTTTGGTCTGATTGTTTTCCAGTTGAGTGAGAGGTTGTGCTCTTTTTATGACATCAGGTTTGATTACATTGAATTATCTAAATGTTTCATAAATTACTAGAGTACAATGATAAATCAATCTGTATGTGACTAGTATCTAGATAAGACATCTCCATATGTAGGCATTATGCAGGAGTATATATTTTCTTGATTATTACAAATTATTTTGCTGCATAGGTTCAGTCTGTTGTTTCTTTTACTAGGACAGGTTGTACAGCTTCTTTCAGCAAACAGGCATCTTAGAATATAACTGCACACAAACTGACTGTTATATTAGTCACAAGAGTTTTATATTAAAATTTTAAAATTCAGGAAAAAGTAAAAGGAGATCCTTTCTTAATCAATACAATTCTTTTGGGTTTATTCCGAATGTAGAAGGAGTAGTTTCTTGTTTTCAGAATGGCTGTATTCTCTTTTTTTATTTTGTTTTCTGTTTGAGAAATGATTTACTAAAAATACTAGCACAGAGAGATGAAAGAAGAAACTCTTACACCTACCCCAAGTCACATATGAAAGGCGTCATTAATATATAGCTAATGTTTTAGACAGTTTTACCTTTCATTTCTTTTTAGTCTGAAGGTTGGCTTAGATGATACTAAAAGAGTTATTTAAACTGAATATATTCATATATGCTTTTAGAGCAGGCAGGTGTACATAGCAATTCCAAATACTGACTGATAAATAGTGGATCATGCATTTATATTACATGTTTATGCCTTTAGGGAAAGCTTTCATATGAGTACAGTGGATTTTCTTTTCCCTCAAGGAAAATGATCAATGTGGAAAGGTCTCTTACTTGGGGTTGAGCCAAAACATCAGTCTGATCAGCAGCCTGTAATCAGATCATGCAGTGAATTTCTCAGAAATAATTGTCCCAAAAATCAGCATTTCAACGAGGATTAATGTTAATATTTCAATTTGACACTTGCAAAATTTAGAATATTCATAGGTGTTAATAAGAGGCCATCAAAGATTTCTACTTGCTTTGTCGTTTCATTTTAAAAAGGAAGTTTTTAAAGGTACTTGTTTTTTCTTACAAAGCTTGTGAAATCTTGGACTTCTTGATATTAAAGAAACAGTCTGAAGAATATTAAATAGACCAAGTGAAGTCTCTTGCTGCATTTGTAATTTACCTCCTGACATGAAGGATCTTCTTGCTTTTCCCTCATCACACTCATCCTCACCCACAAATGATTACCCTTTCCAGCACTCCACATCTGGGTGACTGTGTTCTGCCACTGCGAGGTCTTGGGAGTTTGGGGGATTTATTGGCAGGGGAATTTTAAGCCCTAAATAAACAGGTGGCCCAGCTGTTCAAAGCTGCCAGTGGTCTCAAATGTCTAATGTGCTGGGGAAACTGGATGGCCAGGACAAATAGGCTGTCCTGAAATTCCCGGTCTGCACTTGGTATTTGTGGATGAATTTAAAACTGTGTCCATTTAACAACAGTGTAACTACAGCTGGTAAGTTTATAAAGCGTTTCAAAGGACAGACAATAGGACCTTAGAGGGGGAATGTGTATTTTGAATCGTTTTTACATTTTGACTTGACTAGTTCTTTTGGTTTTTTTAAGGATCACTCAGAAAACCCTCTAGGTGCAGCAGTCACGCTGGCTCATGAACTGGGACACAATTTTGGAATGAACCATGATACGTTGGAGAGGGGCTGTAACTGCAAAGCATCTACTGATAAAGGGGGTTGCATCATGAACCCCTCTACTGGGTAAGTGTGAGGGTAAGCACTGGCAAGTTAAAGTTGTAGTTGAAAATTTTTAGTTTCATTTTGTGTCTCAAGAACATTTAAAGGGAAAGAAGAAAAACCTTTTCAACACCTGTCAAATCTTCTTGCAGTTATCCCCCTCAAGCTGAAACAATTAAAGGTGTTATCAGAGCACGACATGTACTGTTGTACCTTTCTATTTCCATGTTACCAGTGGGAAAGAAAAAAATGCTGTAAGCAACTGGTTATTTAAAAAAAAAAACCCAAACCAAAAACCCAAAAAGAACCCCAAACCAAACTGCATTGCAAGTGTTGAATCAGAATTTCACCTTCTCTCATCTTGCCAACTGAGCATCAAGAAATGAGCAGCGTCCTAAGGCCAAGAGTAAGATGAATGTGTAGGAAACAAAGTAATGCAGGAAATATATTATAGACTTTCTGTAAAGCCTTTGTCTTGTGCAGAGAAGGTTTTTAGTTTTGCACAAACTTTTGCATTTCACCCCTTGTTATAAGTGTGTAGAAGTTTAAGCATGAGCAAATTAAATCTCTAAGGTCAGTCGGGTTAGGGCTGTTCAGTGGCCGGAGGGAGATCATCCAAGAAAAGATCTAAGATACTGTGGGAAATAAAGCCAGTGAACCCATGGTCATCTCTTTGAGTCAGCGCTGAATTGTCACTCTCCTGATGATAAAGGCACTATGTCAGCAGAGAAGCATAGTGGTTTTGTAGACACTAAAAGTACAGGCACTGTGACCAGGGTAACTAGCTACAGCTTGCTTCTCTATATTTTAAAGTACTGTTAGAAATGAATAATATAATGAATGAGTTCTCCGTGTCCATATGCAGACAAGAACTAATAGGATTGAATTGCAGTAAGAGAGAGTAGATTTACCAAAGCTTTCTAATGGTAAGTGATGTGCTGGACTGCACTGCCTGCCGAAATGTTGCTGCCTGTGACTGGAAGCTGGTAAGAACCAGTTGGACAGATATCTGTCAGCAGTGTCTTATAGGTACAGCTGGATTTGTCTTAGGGCAAGAGGATGGTCTAGATGATCTTCTGATGTCTCTTCCAGCTCCACCATTCTCTGCATGTGTTTAAACTTCATCTGTTGCTTAAAATTCTCTTCTGGGAATTGTGATCAGCTCAACCTCTGCCTTGTCGGAGACTGCATGTTTGTGGGAAAGAGGGAGAGCAATCTGGGAGAGGCCAGGGAGTGTTGGGCAGGATTGCTCCCTGCTGGTCAGCCTAACAGCAGCCTTGGCGTTTCTTCAAAGGCATGCTGTCACCCTCCTTCAAGGCAGAAAAAGGGATTCTGGCCAGAGGCCAAGCACAGCAAGTTAGGAGACAAACAAAAGAGAGTTGTGTGTGTGGAGGAGAACGAGAGTGGTTTGTACAGTTTGGAAAAGAAAAATAACTTGGCTCTTCTAAAACAATAGGTAGTAAATATCAGTATGGAATTGCGTTCTGCAGCACATCAATGCTCATAGGCACACTGTGAAAACAAACTGAAATTGGAAACAGGGCTCTGAGATGGTGTGATGCTGGTAAGCAGTGGGCAGACAGGTCTGGGCTCTGAGCTCTGAGCTCCCAAAAGATGCACACAAATTTTATTTATCTCAGCTGAGTTACTGGTGGGGCATCCAGTTACTCCGCTTTTGGAAATAAGTACAGGAGATGTTCTCAGGCCAGAAATTTCTAGACACTTTGTGAACTCAGCTTGTAAAGGTATCTCTAATGTGACATTAGATAGCTCTTCCCTGGTTCTGCCTTCTGCACCAAAGTCCTTTGGGTGTATCTGAAGCTGTCCTCTGTGCTGGGTGTGCCAGTCCAGGCACTTGGCTCTGGCTCGCCTCAGCGCATGGGCAGAGCAAGGTTGTACCTGCTCTGCGTATTCCTCAGACATGAGTCCAAGCAGCTCAGCTCACTTTATGTTGGGGTTTCTGTAGCACTTTACAGGTTAAAGGCTGTGTTTCCTTCAGCAACACTGTGCCCAACTTCGGCACCCCACAGGTTAGGTTGGACAGGGGGCCATCAGGTACGCTTCAGCTTTGTAACGCTCTCTTTGGATTTTTACCAAACTTTATATACAACTTCTGCCTGAGGAAGCATTGTGGCATTCACGGTACTGAGTAGGCTGTTTTGTTTGCAGTGATTATTGATTTATAAACGGAAATTTTAACATCAGGTTTATAGCCTTAGGCTTTACCTTCATACTGTGCTGTCAATCTGTAATAAGTATTCCAGGAGTATACTTTATGCCTTAAGCCAAACAGCATTTTACCGATTTAAAATTAACACTTTGAATATTTGCCCAACATCTGACCAACGGTAGTATTCCTCTGAGCACCATTATTCAAGGAACACCAAAGAGTATCAGCTCTGGAAATACATGTCTATTAAGGGAAGGCCAAGTGAATATTCCCTACCTGAAATGCATTCTTAGACTAGCAAAAACATCAAAACAAAGAGCATCCCAGGGAAGCCATATACATTTAGAGAGACAGCCTCCTCTCTCAGTATACTCATTGGCACTCACTCTGCAGCCTTCTAATTTCTGTTGGTTTTAGACAGATTTAACAAGTGCAAGACAAAAAATAATAGTCTTTGGGCTGAAGCTAGTGTAAAAAGTACAAGTCCCTGAGAAGTCCTTATCTGATATCCAAAAAGAATAGGAAATACCTGGGTTATAATAGAAAGGCCTCTGTAAACTTAATTTTGGAGTCATTTGTGTGGTTGTGCAGCAAAAGGGAATGTTTTAAGGCTTTTTACTTAAAAGTGATTTCATTAATTATCGCCATTTCTTTCAGTTCTTATGTTTCTGTCTTTGAAGAGGTCTTAGAAATTACTTCTTGGTGGAAAAAATCTCCAGGGATCAGTATGGAATTTAAACTCTGTTGGAACTATCCTTTAATGAGCTTCCTATAGCTTTTACTCTTAAAAGATACCAGCAAGATGTGTACCACTTGTGTGTGAGCTAGAAATGCCTTGAAGACCTGCTACTTTAGCAAAATATATTTTGTGTAACATGGAATTAAGCACATAAAACCCAAAATTTGAGGCACTCCAGGTCTGTTAGGGATTCAGATATCTGCTATGGAAATCACATAAATCCCACTGTAGAAGTCTGTGGTTTTGCTATAAAATTAGTATCAATAAGGAAATATTTAATACTAACACATTGTTGCCTTTTTTATGCATATGTTTTAATGATATTGTTCCAATTCTTTTAGATTGTTCTGACCATAGACTGTTCCAAGTGAAAAAAGGATACAAGGAGTCTTAAAGAGATTTGCAAATCTTTTTACTGAGTTTGCAGTATCTGAAAACTAAGGGACTAGGCTGAGCCAGTGAGGCCATTTTAGTATTCCACTTGTTTTCCAAGTATCTCCCTAAAGTTTCCACTCTTAGGAGTGAGAATATTCTTCTTGACAGCTAGATAAACACAGAAGAGTTCTGGTGAAACCCAAGGCATTAGTCTAGATTTATACCACTGCAACTAAAAGCAGAATTTAGCACAAACTGCGGAGCAAAGTTATGCCAATTAGCAGTGCTTGTTTACTTAATAATTTTGGAAATGCACTTTTTATGTGCTCCTTCATCAAAATTGAGCACAGATATCTCCATGGGGGTTGAAATCGGGTGAGTTGCCCCAAAGCAGTTGAAAGCTTAAGAGTTCATATATGCTTGAAATTTCTTGCCAGCCTTAAGGGGAGGAAAATTTTTATAGTTAGTCTTCTTCCCTCCTGTAGGCCCAAGGGTTTCTACTTCCCCTCACCCACACATCTGTGTCCTTGCCAATAGCATGCTCTTCTAGTTTATGTAGGTGACTTACACAACTAACTCATCATCGGGGAAGTTGAGCACACAACTAACTCATCATCGGGGAAGCTGAGCACATTGGAAACATGTTCTTCCTTCCCTCTTACAGAAAGTACTCCTCCTTGATGCCTTTCCATCCCAACCCCTCGCCCTCCCCCCCATCCTAGTTTAGGTGTTAATGAGAGACCAGGAGTCTGCTAAGGACAGCTAGTTCTACGAAGCTCATTCCAATGCTGATTCTGCTGTAGTCTCCACCCCTTTGTGGAGTTCCATGACTTGCTATAATGACAGCTTCATTAATTGTCCTCTCACACAAGTGTATTGCTCTTACCAGGATCATTTCTCTCCCCCTGTACTCGGCACTGGTGAGGCCGCACCTTGAGTCCTGTGTTCAGTTTTGGGCCCCTCACTCCAGGAAAGACATGGAGGTGCTGGAGCGTGTCCAGAGAAGGGCAATGAAGCTGGTGAGGGGCCTGGAGCACAAGTCTGATGAGGAGCGGCTGAGGGAACTGGGGTTGTTTAGCCTGGAGAAAAGGAGGCTGAGGGGAGACCTTATCGCTCTCTCCAACTACCTGACAGGAGGTTGTAGTGAGGGGGGTGCTGGTCTCTTCTGTCAGGTGGCTGGTGATAGAACGAGAGGAAATAGGCTCAAGTTGCGGCAGGGGAGGTTTAGATTGGATATTAGGAAAAATTTCTTTACTGAAAGGGTTGTCAGGCATTGGAACAGGCTGCCCAGGGAAGTGGTTGAGTCATCATCCCTGGAGGTGTTCAAAAAGCATGTAGATAAGGCACTTCAGGACATGGTTTAGTTGGCATGGTTGATGGTTGGAGTCGATGATCTCAACGGTCTTTTCCAACCTAAATGATTCTATGATTCTTGTTGCTGAATCATCCCAGCCACAGCTAATTGAAATTCCAGGCAGGATCCTAGGATAGAGCCATTTGTTTCATTTCTCTTTGCCCTTCTGTAGACAGAAGCAGGTTTTCACTGTGCCGATAGAAAAGAGGATCACAGGAAAAGGGTTGCTTTGTCGTTTCTCCTCCAGTCCCCTTTGCACCTGGCTATGGGAATGAGAGATTTTTCTCCAGGTCTGTCCTACTGCCCACACCCCATTTCATTCACTATCCATGTATTGTGAGATGAAATACCTCATATTGACCTGGAAGGGTGCATGCTTTAACCATAGGCTGAAAGCTGTCTTTACAGCAATAAATCATGGGGACTTTTACACACCCATTCTGCAGACCCCACTTACCCCATTGCACTGAAATTACAAATGGAAAATGCAACCAGCTTGGAGTTTGTCCCTGCAAACAGGTACAATAGTAGAAAGGCAGGATGGGCCTTCTGAGGAACCCTGACGGTGTCTGCAAGGGCATGCCTTCGAATGCCCTTGAATTCTAGCCCCAAGCACTGCCACTTTGTGTCTAGTCTTCCAAATGCTACTGCACATAAAATACAGTCTGGCAGCAGGACACGTAAGTCTACTTCAACTCTCATTTCTACCTTGGCTGTAAATTGCTTCTCCTCAAAGACCATGATGAAGAAGGGATGAAATAAATGCAAAATAATTTAAAGGAACAAACCCTTTGGAAAAGAAAAATGCTGTATGGGCTATTGTTTCAAGACATGAAACAAGTGGTATATATTTAAGTGCAAAACCTGATGTGTGAGGGAAGGCCTGGCCATTGCTATTTGCTCAACAGAATTTGAATGAAAGAATATCTCTTCAGAAACATTGATTTTAATCTAGGTTCCTAGTAGACCTGGTTTTTGTCTGTTCCAAGGCATATGCTGGTTTGCATCCCAGTGATGGCATGAAGCGTTAGGGACAGAAAGCCATTTGGTGTCACACAGGAAGGTCTGGGCCAGTAACAAACAAGGAAGCAGCTTTTCTATGATAATTTTTCTGCACAACACCTCCACTTTGTCATGTTCCTTTTAGTGTGCTGTTCCTTTTGAAAAGTCAAAGAATGAATTGGATCTCTCTACGCAAGTCTTTTTTTTTTTCCTGTTCCTATCTTGGATCTTGTGTTACCATTTCCATTTTCACAGCTAGAATTTAAAGTCGGTATATTTTTCTGATGCAGTCAGGTTTTAAAGTCAATTTACTCAGATAAATATGACTGCATATGTTACAGGGAAGTGGAGCTTGGGCTGTAACACTGTGACTTTGTGCTGGTGGAAATGCCTGTGCTATGCCTGTGCTGCAGGATAGCTTGGGGCTCTGCTCCAGACAGGGGACTGGGTTTTGTGTACTGATCATAAGTGAAGAAAAAGGAGAAATGGAATTGAGATCAATTATTTAACCTCTCAGCTATTGATCATTTTAGAGGATTTTTATGGAACTGTGCCTCTCAGTAGAAAATAACAGCTAATTTTGAGTAATTGCCTTTCAGTACACAATTTCACTTTAATTATTGAGTTTTTGGAGGCAGGGTTTGGGGGAGGAGAACAATGAGGAACACAGAAAGAGCACATAGTAGAAATCGTACAAAGTATGTAGAAAACTACTCTTTCATTTACTATTGAAATTTGGAAAAGACTTCTTTTTTTAACCAATCAAAAAACCACCCACTACTATCAGTATGTTTTTAATTAAAATTGAAACCTTTATGTTAGAATTCAAACAGATAGCCAACAGCAAGATGCATATTTGTGAATGAGAGTGAGAGCAAACTATGATCTGTTAAGGATCAGCTGGGTGACAGTCCCAGATTAAACTAATTGACTCTATTTAAGTACTGCTGAGGAGAAATGGGGAAAAATTAAAGATGGGAAGGACCATCAGGTGGGCTTCTTCCAGATACCACTGCAAAAGAGCATTGGTAGGTACATTTTAATTCCCTTTAGGAACAAGTAGGTCTTCTGTGCTGAACACTGAGTATGTTATTTACAATTAAGGCTACATAAAATATTTAAGTGGAAATATAGTATTTTTTGCTGAGTAATAGTATGAGATGTCTAAGAGTAGCTAAAAAGTGACACCAAGCAAGACCATGAGTTGCACAGAGGATTCTGTAAATGTGAACATTCCCATTTGCCCTACTGGTGATAAATTGGTCCATAGGTTGATTATACGAGTGGCCAAGGCAACCAAGGATTAGGTTAGGAAACATTTGTTCTTTGTTGCATGTTACAGGCCAATTCCCAACTGTTTTGAAAGTGTAGTGCTTTCATGTATGACCTGGGACAAGAAGCTATGCTTGAAAGGCAGCTTTCCTGCAAGTGAGAAACAGTTATATTTGACACTTTCCTTTTATGTGTTAAGTTCAGTGGCCAAGGGGAGGTGCATTACACTTTAGTTTGTGTCATTTATAGCATCCATTTCTGCTGGCAAAGAAAAATTGGGTTTATTGTCTACCTTCTATTGACAGCCCTCTGTGGTAGCAGGTATATTATCAATCATCAGAGACATCCAAAATAGCTATTTTTTTGCTTTCTCCTCTTCCCCACATGCCCAGTTCATGCTACTTTCTCATTGTTGAAGGTCTTGTTTTGTTTTGTTTCCTGATTTTCCTAGTGTAAATGCTCTGATTCCGATTCTGCACTGCTCAGGCTTTTAAGATTTCTCCAGTGTTTCATGCTCAATGTAAGGGTAGGGCTAGTACAAGTTTTAGCACTTGCATGTAGCTGGTATTTCAGTTCAGCAATTGGTACTCTCCCTCTTCCCCAAATTGCTGGGGTCTAAGGGTGCATCTGGAAATGCTCCCCAGAGCCACTGAGGTGTCACAAGTTGGATTAGGTATTTGTTCTCTCTATTAAAGTAAAATTAAATGGTAGGTCATGGACATGTGAGTTATAGACTCTATGTACAGGGTCTCTATCCAAAAGCCATCAGATATTTCTGATTATCACCTTGCACCCCCA
This sequence comes from Pandion haliaetus, assembly GCA_013401275.1. Classification (NCBI taxonomy): domain Eukaryota; kingdom Metazoa; phylum Chordata; class Aves; order Accipitriformes; family Pandionidae; genus Pandion; species Pandion haliaetus. The sequence continues at coordinate 23,850 of VYZV01012842.1, read as the reverse complement.
GCAAACACCATGAAATATGGATTTGGGCAGAGAAATTGGCCTGTGGAACTAAACCTCAACCTGGTTTACTCCTGTGCTGCAATTTACTTCCACCTCTGGTGAACTCAAATAACATTTTGTGGGGCTACGTGATAATCCAGATGATGGAAATCATCCAAGTTAAAAACAAGGCTCGTGGAGGCAGAAGAATGTACACTAATGAGGATTATTTAGTGATCTGCCTGGCAGTCCAGGTGTGTAGTTACCCCAATGCAGCTGGAGTAACTGTGAAGGGCAGGATTGGGTCAGGGTGAGGAGATGCTCAGCAGCCTCTTTGTCTGCCTTCTCCACCAAGGGCAGCATCTGGGGAAACAGCACCCTGTCGTTAAAGTATGTTACACAACTGCTGCCCTTTGATGGTGCTGCAGGTCTGTTCTTCCCTCGTGTATCTCTCATTACCATTAATGAGATTTAGGACTGCACATCAAAAGAAGGTAATGCTGATTTTATAATGCATAAATATATATTTGCATGATAGATGGGTGGCTGATGTCTCCTGGAGAACCCTTCTGCTCAGTAGGGTTGACTCTCAAAGGCTTTTGTAAGAAGCCTTGTTGTCATCTGCTTTTGTCTGATTTTTGTTTTTAAATTGCCATACAAAAAAAAAATATTTAACTACATTATAAAAATGTAGTTAAATGAATAAAGCATAGCTAAAATCTATTAAGTACAAGTTAGGAAAGTATTAATCATATGTATCATTTACTGTGTTAAGTATTACTTTCAATCACATTTCTTCTTTTTGAAAAATGATTGCAAGGAAGCAGGATATAAGGTCACCTTGATTTTGGTTATTCAGACTCTGAACTGGAGTCTACCAAAGTGGGCTATGAAAACATACACCCTCCAGAGATTTCCAGCATGCTAACTTCAGGAGATAGTCAGATATGCCATGAAAACAGCATTTTGGCTTTGGTACCAAATCAACTTTAAGTGAAAACCACTTATTCCAACACTTCACAAGGAAAAAAAAAAAAAGAAGAAAAAAGCTAAAAAAAGAAAGGAAAAAGGTCATGCTAGAAATGGGACAGAAATCAGAAATACAGTGTAGGAAAGGACACTTTAATTTACTGACTGGTTCTCTTTTCTTCTTTTTAGACATCTCACAGCATCTTGTAGCTGCAGAGCTGTTAAACGTTAATCAAACCATTATTAGCTAGCACAGTATTTCCTGACCCTTCTCAGTTTGTTTTCAGCTGTGCAGACCTCACTTTGCATTTTTCAGTCTGGCAGCTTAAAGACATTAAACTGTGGAGTCAGCAGAACTATCTGGAATTACCTCTGTTACAATTTGAAGAAAATGAAATTATCTTTAAGATGTAAACAGTTTCTAATTAAACTCTGAAGCTGTTTATGTTTCCAAACCAGTCTGAGCTGAGCTCTGCACAAAGACAGACTTCTTTGTTGTCTTTTTCTTTCTTTAATAAAGTTGATATACCGGTGTAATAAATTGCTTGTGACAGAGCTAGGTCTGTTGTGCCAGCAGTGCAACTGCTTTTTTTAAAAAACTTAAGCAATGTATCCCTGTGCCCTAGTAATTTAGCACATTGCATTCTGGTCCTTCCTTTAGTAGGAAACAGCCATGAGATTACAGAATAGATTTATGTTAGTCTTTCACTTAACTCCAAGTAGCCCCATGTCTGCACTGCATTTGGCATTCCTTTTTGTTAATAATTTCCATACATTACAGATATTTTAATTGCTGTGGTAAATAAGATGTGCATTGAAGAATGAGTAGCATTGGTTGAAATACACTGCACGTTTCCCAGTCCTTTACAGGAGTGGGTCACTGTCAGCAACTAGCACACAGAGCTACAGGGCAGGTCTTTAAAGAAAAGATACTGCTTTTTATTTTAGTTTAGTCTTTCACGTTTCAGTAGATGTGCTGTTAGAAGTGAAAATATTTGGCTTTTCTGGTGTATTCTAGAGGAGAACTCGTACAGATTTACAGTGTGCATTTTCTGTAAGTGAAGCTGACAAGGAGAGAGGTTACTTCTCAAATGAAAACACATTTTACTTCTGGTGTGATTATTTATAGCAGATACTTAAGGACAAGTCGTGGTTTCTACTATGTGATGTATCCAGAATGGGTACAGTTTTACTGGCTTGGATGCTGGTATGTGAGAGCTCAGCTGCGTTTTGTCTTGTCGGTGTAATACCCATAGAAAATATAGTTCTGTAAGCGACATTTTTCTCCTGCAGTACTGCTATTGCCGTGACCCATGAGAACAAATCATATAAGGACATTTCCCTCTATCTTAGCTTTCTGGTTCATCAAAAAAACTTTTCAACCAGCAGGGATAAATCTGTAGTGCAGTGCATGGAGAATTAAGCACACAATGTCCAGTTTTAATTGGTGTTAATGAATTCCAAATTCCCAGAGTATAAATGGAAACATACCTAAAAGGGCATATTCTTAAGGTCACATGAAATCTCCTTTTTGAACATGTGTTGTATGCCCCGAAGCACTTTAAGGAGTTGATGTTGACCTGGAAGGCTGAATCACTGTAATTAAATGATGCCTACAGCTGCATTTGCCACAGTTGTCATGGAAATCACAGAGTCTTTTTGTGCCTGCGATAGATGTGCAAAATGTTTAAAATTCAGAGAGGGAAGATGTCCATTTTACCCCAACAATTGCTTCCTGCAAAGTCATTCTTTCTCTTTTCTAATGACAAAGCCTGTTACAAAGTCCTGGACGAATTTGCTGTGGGATTCTTGTGGCAGAAATGCACATAGGCTCCATTTCACCTTTTTAAAACTGAATGGCACAGCCCCAGCGGTGAGATGAAGATAAGCAACCACCTATTTTAGTGTAAAGTCACTGAAAATAAAGAGGTGAAATAACTGGTGTCCTAGGGAGCCTTTCTGGCTGCTTCTAACACAGCATGGAAACTGTGTTCATCTTCGTTATTGATGTTCTCCTGGCAGCACACCAGCATTGGATGTGAAATCCAGGCTCCCTCGAAGTTAGTAGGAAAGCTCCTATGGACTTCAATAAGGCCAGGATTTCATTAGGATACCTATGGATTCCCTTAGATTCCTCAGAAGCCTTTCATTCCTCTGAGTGAAAGTTTAAATTTGCTCATTTAAGGATCCCTAAGTCTCAGATCATGGCTGGGTCCATTCTTTTCTCATGGCTTGAAATAATGGTTCCATACAATGTTGCTACTAATTAGTTTATTTTCTTTCTTTGAGCTCTGTGAAAAAGAAAAGGAAAGCTAGAAAAAGTGATTAATTGTTATTTTATATTTGGGGGGGGGTTGAAAGAATTCCACTTCCATTTGTCTGAGGTGATTTAGGTGATATGGGATAAACTGCTTTTTTTCTCAGTGCTGATCTTGTAGTAGAAGGTGGAAATGCTGGGGAATGCAGTCTGATTTCTGGCACTGTTATGCCTCTCATTTTTCCTTTGGATCTTCTAAAAGAAAAAAAAAAAAAAATTGAGCCATGCTGCTTGCAAGTCTGATACTCCTGTCTTGAAGTCCTGATTTATTAAGAGGCCGGGTAGTACAGATGTTAAGTGAAATCAATATGAGCCTGTCCCCCGGGTATATATTCTTTCTAGCTTTTGCAGGGCTCAGATGTTTTTCTCTAGCACCCATGTCTCGCCGCCTGGCATTTCCATAAGCTTCATTGTCTTAGTGCTTCTGCCACTGCTCTTCCCAGTGGGCAGCTTCTTCACATACCTTGTCCAGAGGACTGCTTCCCAAATCTCTTCTCCCTGGCCTGGGTTCCTCCTTGTTTAGCCCTCCCCGGAGTCCTCTTCCGTATACTTGCTGTCATTTGATCTGCTGACCTGACGTACGGGCTCATCCTCACCCAAATCCATCTGCTGAGGCCAAGTACCCGCAGTATGGCAGGTCTTTAAATCAAGCTGGTCACACTGATCACAACATCAGCTGGGAGGATAACCGTGTTTACTTCTTTCGTTCTTCAGGGTGCAGCATATTATGACTTGGGTTTAGGAAACACACAGGCAGGAGAGGAGCTTGTACTGGTGAAAGGGGGAAATGTCCATAAATAAGTAGCATGGGTTGATTTTTCTCTACTACAATTGGGGGTTGATATTCCCTATTGTTTGGTCTGCTTTGGTTTTTGAAAAATTATTTTGTTCTTCTCCCTCACCCAAACATGCTCTCTATAAAGTGCTTCTCTCAAAACTGAGTTCCCAAAGTCATATTTATTTATTTTTTCTCCCAGTCTGCTCCTGACCCATTTAAAAAACAATTCCAAGATTTTTCAAGGGAGAAAATCAGAATGTAATTGCCTAAAACAAAAGCTGATTGTAAAATCATGATGTCGCGCTGCCCCAGCATTTCAAGCCAGGTCAAACAGTGCCTTTTATCTAACCAGAAATCAGTAGGAACTGATCTTCAGCAAGGTATTTTGAGCAACGGGATGGACCATTTGTCTTTATTTTCTCATCACGTGCTGAGGATGTTGGGTTTTGTGTGACAAACAAACGCAGGGCAATTTGGTGGTGCTTCTTCTCTACCGTTTGTTTCCTTCATTGCTGGCAGGCAGGGTATGCCTGCTGCCCTGCTTTTTTTTAGCCTGGGACCAAACTTGACCTGGCCTTTTCATCCCTCCTTCTGCGATTTGTTGCTTTTTTACTTTTACTGTAGTCAGCATTGGATTAACCTCAATTCCTAAGTAGTAGATTGTGAAACCTGAACTCTCAGCAATCCAGCAAATTTTTATTAATGAGGTAGTGGTCTAAAAGGAAACGGAGCAAAAGATGAGCCCGAGGCAAATTCAAACTGATTACAGCTACTTTCCTTGGCTGTCTAGTTTCCAACAGGAAGAACAGTTGTCTGAGTTCAATTCCCATAGAGCTCTTGCAATGCAGATAACTCCAGCATATAGTCAGAATACTGTCAGGATTGATAAATTGGTTTAGTATTGCTTCACCCCCAGAACACAGAAAGAAAAGTCACAATAGGCCTCTCAACAAGAAAAAACTTCTCCAGCCATACATTTATCAAAGTAAAAGTAACTGCTAATAATGTTTTATTTGGCAGTTTTGTGACTGCAGAAATAGCAAGCCATGACAGTGTATACTGTATAAAGCCATTAAGTGTTGCTCCTTTGCAGAACGTACTTTCCCGAACCATCCAGCCGTTTGTTTCATTGCTGCTTTCTGCCCAGAAGTCCCACATTCAGTATTATAAATCTGCCTTTTTGAATATTTCAGGTAGTTAAATTTTCACCTTCAGTTTAATGGGAGAGGTCAAGTCTCAACTGGGGCTACAGCAATCCAGTCTAGGCACCTGAAGTGAGATTACTTGAATGCATTCTGGGAATCTGCACTGTCCCCAGGGCCAAATTAAAATGAAGCTAAAGCATTTGTGTGTGAAGTTTAAACATTTACTTGGAAAGACATTCTTTTCAATAACCCTGGAAATTTCATTGTAGCACAACAAGCCATTGCCACTACACATCAATTAAATTAACTACTAGTGTGACATATTCACAGTTATTTATTGGAAGTGTTAAAACTACCATGTAGTGAACATGACAAAAGCTGTAGGAGAAATTTTTAAATCACTGACCATGAACTCAGACAGCAAGAGCTTTGATGTCATGTATAACTACATGGCCCAATTCTGTGCTCTACTTTATCGATGCTCTAGGGTTTAAAACTATAAAAGAGGAGCAAGAGAGTGAAAAATAGGCTAGAAAAATAAGTGTGAGTTGTCAGACATCTAGCACCTTCTGAAGCAAACTTCCCATTTCAATACTTGTATGTATATAAAAATCACTCTACATTTTTAGCTGCATCTTTCCAACACTGCCGAAAAAGGTGTGCCCCATCAGCTCTGGGACTGGTGCCTTGTACAAAGCTCTATCGTGCTGCTTGCAAGGGCCTGCACATCTTCCAGGAGCCCAGAGAGTCCTCCAGTTTACCCCTTCCTCCCAGTTGTCCTGGGTGTTTGCCATTCGCAAAAGCTTTGGGTGGGAGAGAATCGGCAGATACCTTTAGGGTCTCCCTTTATTGTGCTCATGGGATCTGCTTTAAAACTGCCTTTGTGTCTTTCTCCCTCAGAAGTACTTACAAATGAAGACATTGTTTAAATAATAGATTAAAAAGCCCTTCCATATTATGGCACTTATCTAATTTTAAACAATTGCTATTAAAACATGAAGTGTATGAAATAATGTGTAATGACAGAGCTTGATACATGAAGGGATGTGTAGTATTTGAACACCTATTTCAATATCAAAGAAAACTGGATTTTATCTCCTGCTTAATACCTAATTCTGTGAGGTTCTTTATGCTTACTAATTCATTAACATACATGCTGTACAGAATAGCTGAAGTGTCAAAAAATGCCATCTAATAGCAAATTCAGTTTTATTCTAGTAGGCTCATCTCTCTTAGGAGACCATAAAAAGTTGCTTTCAAGAGATAGAGAGCAGCAGTAAAGTCTAGAAGGTTAAAACCAAGGGAGCTGCCTTTTAGTGGGAAAGAATTCTGTCAATTAGATTGGGAGTTAGAGGAGGCTGGAAAGTTGTCATAGTTCCTTGAAATCAACACCTCACTGGGTCTAGAAACATTCATGTTGCTTAAGCTTCTACCTTCTAGAGGTTTATTCTTGTATTACTCTCTCTACTGCTGACACATTTTTTCATGGAAAAATCACCTATACCTGAATTAACAAAAGCAACCCTATCTCTATTTTTTAAGTTATCCCCCCCATTTGTAGGTTCCTATGTAAGACTGCGATATGCAACAGAAAATCTACACATTTGTAAGTCATTCTGTAGATTCTGAACAAGAGGGAGCTCAAACTCACATCTTCTGCCTCCAATAAAAGGATCTGAGTTGCTCTCCTCTCCAGATGTAAGCCACTGTGCAGCCAAAACCCAAGAATTTTGGAGACTAAGGAGAGTAAGTATTCATATTTCTGAATCTCAAAGGGTCCTAGGGTTGAGACAGACACAGAGACACTGCAATGTTCAGTTCAGACAAGGTGTAGTCATGGAAAGTGTTGGAAATTCAGGTGCTTCACTAGTGAAATTTCCAACTCAGAGGGCTGGGATTCAGCAGCCCTCTTGTCTGTGGGCACCTTGGTGCTCCTAAAAAGCAAAGCTGATGCCTTAGCTATTTCCAGATATGGCCTCTCAGGCTTGATTTTTTCAAGCATTCTGGACAAAGCCCAGTCCCAGTTTTCTGGCACCTTTGGAAATTAGCTAGTCAACAGTTGTTCCAATCAGTATGCTCTGGAAAATCAAAATGCCCTTTTAAAATTAATATAATCTCCAATTATCATATTACCTTAGGGAGGAAGGCTTGGTGGTACTTAATAGAGCTCTTTGGGGCTGTTGTGCATTTTAATTGAGTGAATAATTGTAAAACACTTCAGGGCCTTTTGGTAAAGGGCTCTGTACAAACATTGCCATAATGCTGAATAATCAGGTTGCAATATGAACTGGAATAAATGAACCCTATAAATAGATACATAATTTATATATAGATATAAGTTATGTGTGTATATATACCAACATTTTTGAGAGAAAAAAACCTGAGATTGGATAGCGATAATCATAATAATCAAAATAATAGTTTTCAAGTTATTGTGAACCTGCAGTTTATCCTCCTGTGCAATGCATAGAGAATTGCCAGAAGCACTGATGGCATTACCACTTCAGTGACACTTCTTAAGAAACAGCAAAATATGTTGTGTTTTATGGTGGAGGAACACAGAGGAGGTAGATCCAAGGTACTAAATGTTTAGATGCCTAAAGAAGTAGATAGTCCTGGTTTGGAGGAACCAAGGGAATTTCACTTCAGCTGGCTTTCCCAAGGTATTGCTGCAATGCAGTGGTAGGGATTGGAGTGGAGAAAAGATCTCCTGCAGCCCAAGTCAGTGCCCCTCTAGGCATTTTCCAGATGGAGCAATGGGAAAAACAGCAATGGTAAACACGGGACACCAACCTCAGTGGCGGTATCGGTGCTAGGTCTGTGGCTGATAGTGTGTCTTACCCTGCGTGAATCAGTAGCCACTCTGTTTCTCCTGAATGCTTTGGCTGTCTGATCTCTTAAGACTGTAATTTTCTGGGGCAGTGACCCTCTGTGCTTGTACTGTCTTGTTATTCAGCCCATTAGGAGGGGGACTGCCTCTGAAATAGAGATGAGAGGAACTTTTATAGTTCATGCAAAAAAAGTCTATGCTGGGCAACGCAGTGCTAGTACAAAGAACTCTATTCTTAAAAGGGACTTGACACAGTGATGATGCCACTTCACTTAGTTAGTGAAAGGAGCCATCTAATACAGGCTAAATGCAAAAGTACAGAAAGGAAACTGGCATTTGAATGGCTTGAATGCTTGAAATATAAATGAATGGAACAGGACCAGACTCTCTTTCTAAAGGAATCAATTACCAGGCATCCTGTTACTACTGTGAAGCTCTCGTCTGCAGGAGTTGTCAAAGCTATTTTTGCTGGGAACTAGGATATCCGTTGCTTGAGATTAAGTGCATCTTTAAGCACCAAGGAGACACTGAGGAATGCTGTGGATTCAAGAGGTTTAGAAGGACTCTGAAATTATTTTCCTTGCTGCAAACCCACTGAAGAGACTGATGGCACAAATTGAGTTCTGTAGAGTTGTACCCACGGCCAGAATGGCTTGACAAAATGATCCACTGTATACTAAATCTACAGATTGAAAGAGTGTAGAAAATGTGTGGGCTATTCAGCATCTCAGAATAGGAATTAGGTTGGACTAAAGTTTCCTTTCTCTTCCCAGCTGTAGAAAAATAAGGATCTGTAAAAGAACATGTCTGGAGTGAAGGATAATTGAATATACTGATTGCTAATGAGTTTTTCACCTCTGGAAGGTTCTCCAACGGCCTGTATAAGCTGGTAGCTGAGGGTTTTTCCAATAGGCTAAGTGTCTGAGCTACCACAGAAAGCACAAATATCCCTTTTTAGCATGTTACTGAAATCTTGGAGACAGGTCAAGGACTGAGTTCACTGTGGAGACCCCATTACCTTCCCACCAGAGGTAGTCCTTCCAGGTGAGGTCCAAAGCCTCTTAACAGGGTAGTGCAAGGAAGCTTGCTGCTTTTGTTCAGAGGACGAGTTTTTTTCACATGACCATTACTTCGTCATTTTTCCCAAACTCCAGATTCACTTAAACATCATGCCTAATGCTACTGACATCTGGTATCTATAGCTTCCCTTCCCATCTGCCAGGGATTTCATGCTTCTGATGAAAAAGCTTTAAAATTGCAAAGACAGCCAAAATGTAGCCTAGAATCACAATGATCAAATG